>OX381708.1:81160067-81409570 GCA_947462335.1 Harmothoe impar
ACATAACCAGGCCGCGCTCCACCATTCCTCAGGTGGGCTTATATAACCTTATACTCGGCAGTAGACAGGAGTGCGGCCTGGATACACGACAACACATATACCAAATATAACTCCAACTGGTTCCCTAGAAATAGTACAGCGGCGACCCACTACACTACCCCCCTTCAGACAATATCACAGCGTCTAAATAGCAGCACTAAGTGCAGTATTATTATACTACCTTAATACAAATGACAAATTTTATCTCCAAACAACCCAAAAAACAAATATATTGTCTCCAAACATATACATAGTGGAGGCAAGCGTAACTCTTTCTACTAGAACCACTAATATATTTCTTGGGTATCATAGATATGTATTCATCCTTTTTGATATTAACGTCAATCATATCAACCATCAGGATCCAGTTACACAATAATCGAGTATAATCCTTCAATAACAGTCATGATTTATGGGACTAAGAGGATAAACTCCACACAGCCAGTCAAGCCCTATAAAACAAACTTGACTATATATCATAAAAAAATATATAAAACCTTCAAGACATATTTATCGCATACTAACCATGTCTCATCGAAAACGATTTGTTACAACAGGTATCGTATACATACAGATCAAATATGAGCACTTCTCCTTAAAAGTTACCAAGTTTTAGTACAAGACATATTGGAAACAAAAAAGGTGGCAAGTGTCGACTTTATAGTAAACCTTGACCCAACCCGTCTATTTGAATAGACTCACTCGCTTTACGTGCCAGAGTAAGGTTTGAAAGATCAATATTTTTGGAATAAATGAACATATAGCGTAGATCCGGTAAATGCAGTTTTCAATCCAATCAAGGTCTCCAAAACCTTATGCACCATGGTCACATGGGTGTCTTCACACAATAACACAAGTGACATTCTCCATATAGGAATACTGTAAGCAATCAGATCTAGTGTTGGCGTAACATATTTCAACGATTCAGGGAGAATTAGTCTCCACACTTAGTTCAAAGATCAAAAACGCAGCAAGCTGAAAAATAGAATGACCCGGCTCCTCACTCGATACCTTCCTTCTGAAAGTAATCAACGGGAGCCTACAGATCTCCATAACAACTTACGCAATTTCCACTCTCAGTACCTGAATAAATTTTGCGTTTTTCAGGTTCATTGATATGTTATTACCACAGATCTACACGTAGTACGAATGTAGTCAAGCAACTTTTCATCTCAGTAGGTATCATCAGGATCCAGTCCCTCATACCTTTACTTATTGGACGGTTAAATCAGAGTATCACAATCGGCATACAATAATCATACCTATAGCACATGTCATCAACTCAAACAGAACCCGTTTCACAAATACTGTCTTATGGCAAAAAAATATAGAACACTCTTTGGTGATGGTTTTAACAGTTTCATATATAGCGATAACTGCAAACCTAGATCATATCAAAGTCTTTTCATAAATAGGTGATAATGATCCACTGTTCCTGTCATCTCAGTCTTTTATAAATATATATATATATATCTATCTAGTCATCTTGTGACTTATAGTCTATGGTATAAAGCATCATATGATCCGTGGTGTACTAACAACCCCACTACTGCAAAAGTTCAACCTTGATGACGACACATGGTAGAGGTTCCATATATGCTGCAACTGGGAATGTTTTTATGACTCGCCACTCAGCAAAAGTTCTTCGTTTCTGGACACTGGAGACATACATTCACTAGGTCGATTGTCACTCATCTCAATGGATATGTCCATCCCAAACCCTAGCTGCGAAGCGTCAGGGTTAGGACCATGCATTTGAGCACCCATAGCTACACTCGCCATGGGTACAGGAATGTCCAGGGTAGATGGACGATGGTTCCCAGACATAGAACCAGTCGTCACAGGTAGGTCCATTGGAGGATCCACCATCATGGATTGTTCGAGTTCGTTTTCAGGAGCCATAAGCGCCTCAGCATCACGGATAGACAGACGTCAGTCAGCCTCTGCAATTGCATCGTTCAGCTCCATCAGTATCTGAACCGCCTCTCTAGTCTCACTTTCTGTTATCTGGTACGGTGACTGACAAGAGGTGGTGTCGAGTATTGGTGTTGAGACAGGAGTCGAGTTATGTGACTCTGTCTGCAGTTCATTCACCACCATCCTCGCTAGAGTGGACACCCCGGCTGGAGTATCCATAGTCTCAAAGGAAGACACGGTTGTGTCCACCCCCATGGTAGTATACTGCATCGTCTTAGCATCAGACGACACAGAGGTAGACGTCACAGCAACAGGTGTCACCGAGACTGGTGACACAGGGACAGACGTCACAGCCACAGACGTCACAGGAACGGGTGACACCGGAACAGACGCCACAGCAACGGACGTTACAGGAACAGGTGACACCGGAACAGACGTCACAGCCACGGACGTCTTAGGAACAGACGTCACAGGAACCAACTCTGATGACCCACAGGCCATGGAGGCGGCAGCCACGTAACTGCAGTCGGCCAGGTGCGTCTCATCTTCTGTAGATGGAGGTGGAGGACTCCTAGGGGTATTACTAGCCCTGGAGTCGGCTCTCAACCTTTGTGCGTATGCATCACCGTCAAATCCTAAGGGAAGAGGGGCGGAACCCCGTTCAACCCTGTACACACTCTCGTCGTACCAACTTGACAATGGTATCTCATAGCAATCCTCAAAGAACTCAGCCAACTCCTCATAGAAGTCGTCGTTCTGCTGAGCTTCCTTTTTATAGCTAGAAAATTCTTCTGTTAGACCACCAATTTCGTGTTCCAACTTCCGAATAACTATGGTTTTTAGACTTATTTCAGTCCTGGCAGCAGTTAGCTTATGTTCAGCAGAACTGACCATATCCTTACTGCGATCCAACTTGACTTTGAGATCATCAATTAAAAATTGACTTTCCATACGAGATTTTTCAATGTTCAATCTCAAATCATCTACTATTCTGCTAGAGGTTGCTACCATGTCATCTCGTTGTCCCAACTGTCTTTTGAGGGCTTCATTCTCCTCAGTCATTTTGGACATTTTAGATAGGAGTTCTGCTTTAGCAGTCTCCACTTTCTCTAATTCGGCCAAACGACTTTCTTTTACCAATTGCTCAGCTTGAGCCCTAGCTCCTTGCAGAGCTAGTTGACAAGCGAGATCCAGTGTGTCAAATGAACTTTTCAGTCCAGTGACATACTGTTCTTTCAGAAGATTCCTGATACTTACATTCTCAGGGTGATCAATATCACCAGTCAGCTTAGGCAGAGGGACCGACTCCAAAGAGATATCTTCCTCACCCACTCCAGATGATGGAGAGTTTAGTGAGAGAGCCCCCATACAGGTAGATGGTGATGGAACGGAGGATAGTCTACGACCAATTTCCTGTTCCTTCCTCATCTCTATTTTACTAGATTGAACCCTGCCTGCGGGTGGGGTGAATTTTTGATCCACCCAATCATCTCCCTCAGATTGGAAATCAATCGTTCTATAGGTCATTTTAGATTTGGAATCCTCCTTCCCACCTACTGACTCTATCTTCCCTGTTACATACCCTTGACTATCAGTAGAAGTATTTTCTGTCTTTAATATCTTCCTTGACACTCCCGGGTTCCCTCTAGCTTCAGAGATTGTGGTAGGAGGTATTACCTCCTCTCCCACAAATACACAGTCGTCCTCCTCCTCTACAGGAGAAGCCAACAGGTCATTTACCATTTTCTCTTCTAAGGCTAGCCTTGGGCTAACAGCAACCCTCGGTAAAGTTCCGCCAGAGCCCTCCTTGTTGGATTCAGTAGTGTTCCTACTAAACCCACAGGAAGACCCCGGAGCACGTCTTTTGGTTGGGGTAGATCGGCCGTCAGGTGATGAGTCCAACCCAGCAGAAGCTGAGGACTCCTCTGAACCTGTGGTCCGCATCTCTCCTAAGGTAACCGAGACAGGAGTATACACTCCATGGTCCACAGTTTTACCTTCAGACAGCATTTTACCTTTAGGCGGAGTGGCCAATTCCATTTTACTACGATAATCAGAGGCTTTCTCTGGAAAGTCCTGAAGGTAGTATGGCCACGCCTTTCGATTCAACCACAACCTTCTCGGGTTATGGTTAAACACTAAGGTGTATGCCAACCCCTGTGGTACCCTCACACACTTTTCTCTGTCCGTGAGTCCTAAGGCCTCCGGACTATTCTCGAGAATATCTAGATTGGACATGGCAGTTTCAGCCTTCATATGGTGTACATCCACTAAATGCCTTACCATACAACCCTTTCTAGATGTGCTGAAAGGTTCACCATCTTTCATACATTTACCTGAGCGATTAGGCCTGGCCCGGCACTGCCACATCATTTTGGAGTGCGCGTGGAACTCCACTAGATGTCGTGCGAACTGGTACAGGTCCAGATACTCAGCTATTGGATTTCTATCCATACACTCATTGAATGGGCATTGCCCCGAACCTATTCTCCAACCTCTACCAGGTTTATAAGTAGGCATACCTGGCGGGACAAATGTCATCCACGCCCATTTCAACCGGTCTCTATCTTCGTTGGAGAGGTCGGCAGCCCTGTATGTCCCCATACTTTGCTTTATAACCTCATCCCAGAACTTGTAAGCTTGATGTGCCCCTGAACTAGCATGCTCTAACCAGAACTCCATATCCCTCTCTGTATCTTCGTAGGATGGTAGCCTAGCTCGGCTCCCTATCTCCCCAGTAACCTCTCCTGTATAGGGTCTGGACTTAGAATTATCGGAAGGAGGTCTGAATAGTTTAGTACATTTCTTCTCGTTGAATTTGTCCAACTCTTGGATGTATGCCCCCCTGCATATCTTACTCCCGGGAATCACTGCATCCGGCTTAAATTTCTCAAATTTCGCTGCTAACTGCATTACTGCCATAATTGGAATACGTTCCGGAGTTGACTGTGCAGGGGCATCCCAATCGGGTACAAAGTTACCATGCACCGGATGTAAACCATCCGCACGGTCATACGACATAGCACCCCACGGAGCACCCACTGGCACGTCACTGACCGGGTACACCGGTATCCCGGGCATATTCGGGTCAGTCCGGGCCACTCCCGAAGTAGGTGGTGACGCAATATTCCCAACCTGGAACAAGGGAAATCCCCCGGCCTCGAGTCCTTTTAACCCCGGCCCTGACACGAACCCCCTAGCTTGCGCCACTGATAAACCCATATCTACCAGTTTCTTAACATGTTCTCCCCGAGCTAGGAGATACTGTGTGGTTTTAACCTTTTCAGCTTTCCTTATCTCAGAGATATTACTGTGATTTCGGCGTTTCACACCCCTATTCTTCATCTTAGCTGGTGGATGATACACAAATTTAGGTAAATCTGCCTCCCGAAATCGTTTTGGAAGATCATACTCGACCGGAGCTGTTGACTCCAGGTCCCCCAAAGCTAACAACTCTCTCTGTTCCTGCGACAGAGGGGAAACTTCCGTCGAGTGACTCCTTCTATGGGAGTCTCCCGACGGATAGTTATCCGCCATGATAACTACACAGAGGGCGGCCCAGAGGAGCCCACTCTTAAAATGAGCTTAAATGAGTAGTAAAATCAGGAAAATTGTTACAAATGTGTCCTCCTGTACTACCTCACTTTAGTGTCTCCTCTCTCCCTCACATGTAGATGTTCTAACCGGTGTTACATACGCGGAGAGAGGTGCCTTCGCATCCACCCTCTCCAACGGTATGTGCAGGACTGACGCTTTCCGCGCCAAACCAGCATGCGTGCGCACCCAAGCGCAAAGGATCACGGGTACCGGATAGCCCTTCCCGAAGAAGTTATCCGATATTATCCGAAGAAAACCGGGTGGCGGAGTTAACTGCGTAGTAGTTGCAATCTTCGCCGGGTTTTCTCGGATTGTATTTTTGCACATCATTTCAAGTAATAGCAATTCTTCAGTTCGTCACGGCTGTCTCATTTGTAGCTTATGAACTTTCAGAACGCTGTTTTAAACAAACATTATAAAAAAATACGTGTCAAAGTAAATTTCTTTGGTTGTCCGAACAAATTCGGAATACGTATGAGTCCCTTTTCTCATGTTGTTGTAACGAGTTTTACACCCGTACTTTCCACATAATATTTCGTATTAGGATCCTCATATTATCCTTAGAAAAATTACTGACTAGGTTTGATTGGATTCTAATCCGAAACCATCACGACAAGTACTAAATGGGAAACCAACTCACAGACCATAGCATGTAAACATTCAAAACTAACTTTAGTAAAGCAGAACGTTGGGTACCCCAATGCCATCTACTGGTCAATTTCACCATTATTCCTGTCACAAAGACTAAAGAATAAAATCCGGTATTTCTCGTTGTGTTTTTGACAATCAGCACCAGTTACGCAACTTTCCGGGGTTTACCGGGTAAGTCCTTGGAGACCCGAACTATTTCGGGTAACCACAACAAACAAACCCAGCCCCGCCGCTCTCACGTAACAGCACCTCGACCCGCTATACGAGCACTTCTACGTATGGGTCCTTGGGGTTTCTTCTTCTTAATTACTGTAGGAACCTCTCTAGTTTCCTTTTCAGTAACTAACTTCTTCTTCTTCTTCCTACCATCGACTTTTCTAGCTGGCGTTGCTTTTCTAGTCTTCTTTGTAGGCGGGGGTGCTGTAACCTGTGTTTTACGCACCCACCTGGGTTGGGGCATTGGCACTTCTACCAAAGGCTCATTCTCATCGCCGGGCCGGCGACCTAGCCAAGGCTTCAGGCGATCTACATGGCCTGCAACAATCTTGCCTTTCACATTTTTCAATAACACAGTAACATCCGATATTACTTTTGTCACTTCAAATGGCCCATCCCAACCCTTCGAGATTTTTCCATGTACAGGTGGTTTCAATCTCACCACCTTTTGTCCAACTACATACTTCCTCTCTCTCAAGCCTGTATCATACCCTACTTTCTGATGGATGGCCGCTTTCTTCAAATGGCCTCTCACCAATGCATAGCCTTCCCGCAATTCTCTGCGCAGGGATTCCGCAAATGCCACTCGGCATGGGACATCCTTTCTCCGCAGTACACTGCCAAAGACCAAATCTGCAGGCATTATGATCTCAGATCCAAATACCAGGCTGTTAGGAGTGCAGCCAGTTGAAGCATGCACCGTACCGTTGTATGCATGAGCCACATACTGGGAAAACGTATCCCAGTCATCCTGATTAGAATTAACCAGCGTGGTCAGCCCCTGAATCAACGTGCGGTTGAATCTCTCAACCATCCCATCCGACTGCGGTCGGTACGGATTAGTGCGTGTCTTAACTATGGCTAATTCTTCCAGCATCCCCTGAAAGAGACGCGATTCAAACTCCCTACCCTGGTCTGAATGTAACATGAGAGGTGCGCCAAATGTTAGTACCCACTCCTCAACCAAAGCTTGTGCGCAAGTTAATGCCGTGTGATCCTTCATTGGGATCACCTTCACGTACTTTGAATAGTAGTCTTGTACCACCATCATGCACACGTTGGAGTTTGGAGTTGTCTGGAAGCCAGTGATTATGTCAATGGCTATCCTCGCAAATCTGACTCCGAACAGTTCTTGTCTGAGAGATGTTTTACCTTTCCCAGGGCCCGGCTTCACCAGGCAACACGTTGGGCATTCACTCAACCAACGTATTACGTCCTTAGACATCCCAGGCCAGTAATATCTCCTCGCGAGTTTGTCCAAAGTCCGTTTCCTGCCAAAATGAGCGGAAGTCTGATGACCATGGAAAAACTCGAATACTTCCCATCTCAGAGAAGCTGGCAAGACTATCTGTAGCCTCCTCCTGGCTTTGCCTTCAAGAGTTTTCCATCTACACAATAGGCCGTCTCGCACTACCAGCTGCGACCATTGACCCACTAAGTTCCTTACTTCCACACATTCTAATGACAGAGCAGGTCTGACGGGACGAGCAGCTCTTTCCAGGATCAGATTCCGTATCATATTGATACCATCGTCATCCTGCTGAGCTTCAAGTATGGACTCCGCCGACCAAAACACCAAGTTCTCTTCCCAGGCCGGATCAAAATTCATTATTGGAGCCACCAACGCGTTATGTATGCCACAGTCTTCACAGTCCATTCTTGCACATCTTCGGATTGGTCTCCTAGACAAACAATCCGCACTTCACTCCGCTCCGATGCTGAATCTGGGTATTCTCTATCCCTAGTTCAGACAACGCGGAGATCCATCTACCCATCATCCCATCTGCTTCCTTGAAATTAAGGAGCCATCTCAAGGATGAATGGTCTGTTCGTAGAATAAAATTCCCACCATACAAATAATGGCGGAATTTCTTTGTGTAAACTACTATGGCCAACAACTCTCTCTTGGTGGTGCAATAATTGCGTTGAGTTTTACTCAAGCTGTTGCTAGCAAATGCCAAGGGCACTTCTCTACCTTCCTGCACTTGGGATAAGACAGCGCCTATGCTATCGTTGCTAGCGTCGGTGTCCAGGATGAACTGATCACCCTCAGTAGGATAGCTCAGCACAGGAGTTACTGTGAATAACTCCTTCAGCTTCTGAAAAGCCTGTCCAGCTAATTCCGTCCAAATAAACGGTGGTAGCTTCAACATTCCCTTCCTTTTTCCTACTACCAGCGCCTGTAATGGAGCTGACACCTCAGCAAATCCGGGAATGAAATCGCGGTAGTACGAGCAGAAACCCAAAAATGACCTCACTTCTTTCTGGTCTTTTGGCGTTGCCCAATTAGCTACAGCCTCTAATTTCCCTGGATCCGCCGAAATACCTGTGCCACTGACTATTCGGCCCAGATATTCCACTGATTGCCTGAAGAACTTGCATTTCTTAGCTTTCAGTCTAAGGTTGTAGGATCTCAATCGATCCATCACCTTGTTCAGATTTGATAGACACTCCTCCCGAGTTTTCCCGAAAACTATGATGTCGTCTAGATAAACTAGACAGTTTTTCCACAACAATCCCCTTAGCATTGTCTCCATCATATTCTCGAAAGTAGCCGGAGCATTGCATAAGCCAAATGGCATTACATTGAACTCAAACAACCCCCGGTGGGTTGTGAATGCTGTCTTTTCCTTATCCTCTGGGTGCATCCCAATCTGCCAGTATCCTGACTGGAGATCTAAGGTACTAAACCAGTGATTGCCTCCCAAGGAATCCAGACTTTCGTCAATGCGTGGCAAGGGGTAGGCATTCTTCCTCGTAATCCCATTCAGTCTCCTGTAATCTATACAGAACCGACAGGTGCCATCCTTTTTGGTAACCATTACCACCGGACTAGCCCATGGACTATCTGAGGGCCTTATTATCCCTTCCCCTAACATCTTGTCCACCTCATCCTCCAATGCCTGTTTCTTAGACAACGGGAGGCGCCGGTATGGCAAGCGCAATGGTGGGCTAGAACCGGTGTCTATCCGATGAGTTACTCGGTCAGTTCTACCCAATTGCTCCCCTGGAGCGGAGAACAAGTCTGCATTCTCGCATAATAGCTGAGCTAGACTCTGTTTGTCCTCCTCTGTCTCCAAGTGGCTATCTGTCACTAATGGTAAAAGATGCAGTGGCAAACCATATCCTTCATTCCTATCCTGCTCTCCAGTGTCTTGCAATACCACTGGCATAGCGGATGGATCCAAAGCTCCTATTTCCACTGCTCTCTTTACTGCTAACTCCACTTCTGGTGAGTCAGCCCTTCCTACCACGTCAGCATATGTTACGTCCCCAAAGGTCGTCCCCTTTTCCAGGTACACATCCTGAAAAGTCATATTACTGACTGGTACTACTGTTCGTCTTGAACTTTGCACTAAGGCACTGGTGGAAACCAACCCCAGCTTACTCAAATGCTGCTGATTCGGTTCCACCACCCCCATGCGGTCAAATTCCATTTCCCTGGCAGTATACAACTACATTGCACACATGGCGGGGAGGAATTCGCACTGTCTGAGAGACAGACGAGACGCCTGAAATCCGGCGGAGTACACACTGGACTTTCATCTCTTGTGGATATCGAAGAGTGAGTTCCCCTGTCACACTATCCAATACCGCCCCATACAGAGAACAAAAATCTACTCCCAAGATTCCCTCATCCGTCAATTCAGCCACAGTTGTTGAAACAACAAATGAATGTTGATTCACCCAAAAGGGTATCACCTGTCTGCCATGTGTCCGCATATGAGACCCATCAGCACTTCTGACCGACCCAGACCCCACAGGGTTAGTCGGCAGACCTGCGAGCTTCTTGAAGAAATGGTGACCCATCATGGAGTGACTAGCTCCAGTATCAATCAGAAATTCCCCCAAGCAACCCTGAATCTGCACAGGCAAGTACCATCTCTTCCCTTGTAAAGGGGAAGGTTGCAAGGCAAATCTCTGGATTCCAGCTTCACCGCCCAAGTCATATCCCCTCGAGTTGAGAAACTTAACTATAGGATCATCGGGTTTGAGTCGCGAAGCACAAAACCTTTCTACTTCTTCCGCCAACTCAATTCTGCGGACGGTGTCCAGATGAGCTAAATCTTCAACACCATTCTCGTCCGTTCCCTGGGGCCCATCTCCACCTGGCGGATCAGACTCAGGTGCGGCTAACCCCAGCGGTTCCCATGAAGTGGAATCTTTTGATTCTCCCCTAACAGTACCTTTGACAATCACAGGTGGGGTTGTTATCTTGTCATCGACAACAACCCCTGTTAGTTTTCCGTCGGTGGTGGGCTTTGGTCAGAAGAGGGTCCGTCTTTTTGTTTCTCGACCGATGATACATTCTTAGTATCCTTGGACCAACATGTCCTTGCAAAGTGACCCTTCTTCCCACAATTATAACATTTCGTGTCTTTGTTGGGTTTCCCCTTACCGCGACCACGAGATGCGACCTTTTCAGCCTTCTCAGCCTTACTACGCTCCTCCATGACTTTTCCGATCATGGTCTTCAATGCACCCTCCTCTGGCGCTTGAGCGTCTGATCCTGGAACCCTTCGTCTTACATAAAAAGAACGACGTCCTTTCCATTTAGGATCTATTGCTGCCACCTCTTTCACTCCCTCTGTAGTCAGCTCAACCTCTTCTACGGGCATCTCTATTACTGCTACAGGGGCTGCCTCTACAGTTTTCAACAGCTTCCTCTTTCTCAGAGCATCTTCCGTAAGCTCGAAGATATCTGCTAGTGACATAGTGGTCTTCCACTGTGAAGCAATCTCGCTCGACAATCTTTCGTCCTTAAGTCCATCTATATACAGGCTGGACAACTTCCTTACCAGCCATGGATCACTTGGACTCATAGATGCAAATGCTTCTGCTGCTAGCACTCTGAGAGCCATTCCAAACTGTCTGTGCCCTTCACCGGGCTTCTGAACTCTTGCCTCTAGCTCAGATGCGGGATCCGCACCGGATGTGGAACCTAAAGCCCAAGAAGCTGTTTCCACTAATCCCTTGTACGTTCTACCCCCGCTTAACTCAAAGCTTGTTAGAGCGGGATCACCAGGACCATCCCGCAGACACCATGACAAAGCTGCAAGGCATTCATCGCCTTCCCAACCATTATGTCTCATATCTGCTGAAAATCGTGTGAACCATTTTCTCCATGGAACTGTGCCATCATACTGCTTCATCTTGATAGCCTGCTTTCTCACAGGTGTCATCCCCGTTCTCAACGGTATATCAGTCTGACTCAAAGCATAGTCCACTGCTTTAAAGTTCCCCACGTCATTCGGTACCGCATCAATCCCCAATCTTCTAATTGCTGGATTGTTTTGGAACACTACCTCATCTTCCATAGACATATTTGCCCTATGTTGGTAGGGTGTCCCACTTTGAATAGTACCTCCTGTCCTTGGTGTATTCATGCTTCCTGGAGTTACATGACTGCCAGGCAATGGGGGAGGTGGTATATTGAACATAGGTCTTGCGTTCCCATAACAGTTATCCGGACCAACATTACTCCACCCCCCATAGGAGGTGTTAGGCCCTGCCAGATTCCCTTGACCTGGCGGCCTAGCATTCATGTTTACCCCCTTGGGCAAACCTGGTCTACCCACTGTAGACACGTTTACCGGACCTGTAGGAACCTGCCTTGTTCCCGGAGCTGGAGTAGAATGAGCACCTGGAGCTGGAGCAGTGTTACCTGGTCCCACAGGAGGCTTATTCCCTGTAGCCTGGGCTACCGGAACGTCTCCTTTTACTCCCTTGGTGTCATTCTCCACACTCACTGACTCTGTTTCCTCAAGAAAGCAATCTAACTTCTCCTGAAACAGCTTTTCAACTCTACCACACAGTTCCAACATGAACTCCTCATTTTTATCAAACTTACTGCCATGCATGGATGAGTGTCCACTCACACTGGATAACATGTCAGCTGTATGTATCACCATGGAACCATCTAGATCCTCAGTGGCAGGTGGTTTCACCACCTCTTCCACTGTATTGACTATAAATACTGAGGGCTCGTCGGCAGTCACAAAGGTCTCATCTTTAGACACTTCTTGTGCTGTCCCCACTGAGTCCCTTTGTACCTTAGTCACTTCTGGTTCCAGTTTCTTCACCATGTGATTCTCAGCTTGTTGAGCTAGTGCTTCCAACTCTCCTAACTTACTATCCTGTTTCTTCAACAACTCATCATACTCCGCTACTTGTAACTGTCTTGCCAGTATCTCGGAACTAATTTCTTTATTCCGCACCACTAGCTTTTCTGTTTCAGACTTCAGTCTGACTTCAGTTCCCTCAAGTAGACCTACATTGACTGAAATTTGTTCCAGATGTTTTATCTGAGCTGCATGTTCCCCAATGTTTCCCGACCTCTTTGCCAAAAAACTCTTTTCGAAAGCTTCCCTTTCCTCCTTCAGCTTTCTAAGGGATTCCTCCTCTAATCTTATCCCTTCTTTCATATGCTCATGCTCATTTCTCAATCTGAGCGTCCTTATGTCATCCAGGCTCAACCTCTCCCTGGGTTCATAAGGTGGAACCTCTAGACCTGGTATCGTCAGCCTAAAAGGATCTGGGAACAGCTTATCTCCCCTGGAGATCACCTCAGCTGTCTCTTCCCCTTCCTCAGGAGTTTCCCCTAGGTCGTCCCTTTTGACTACCTCAACTCCTTCCTGACTGACTGGGACCACCACTCTAGTCCCTTCCACTGCTTCCACAGTGGGTACCGGTCTAAGTTCCCATCTCACTGGTACATCTACTGTACCCTCCAGACTAGGTATACTAGAGTCACTATCCTCTCCAATATCTTCTATGGTTACCGGTCCAAGCATCACATCTTCTCTTGATGTTTCCCTTACCTGGACCCGGCCTACCATTTCCCTATCTGGCTCCAGAGCTGGACGTTTCGCTGGAGGGTCCCCTAGTGAATCCTCAGATCTCACTTCATGGGCGCTATCTTCCCCTCCATGTCCAATTTCCCTATTCTGATTGAACGTATGCACCTTCTGCCTAGCATTAAACCTCACCCTAGATCGCAATCTAGGACGCATCCCCTCCCCTTGGTTAGTAACCGACGGGGGAGGTACCTCTGTATCTGACATATCTTCACCACACAAAAGCAACCTGTAATAGCTATCCTTGAAACCTACCAATTCTGGTTCAAACATATAAGAGCTTACCTCTCAATTTCAGAAAGAAAAATAACAAAATAAATGTAAATCAATACTTACCCAAAGTGGTCACGGCACCAGTGTAGCTGTTGGCTATTCTAAGATAGACATCTGCTATGAAAAACTCCAGATTCGAAAATAGGTTGTTCAGAAATTACACTTTATTCATTCTGACAGACGGCTCGTAATCATACAGACGGATAGCAATAATCAAATAGGCTTCTGAACACCAGTGGTCATATGAACATACAGGAGGTATACGCTCACGGTCTAGTACATAGTTCCCGAGTTCCAATGCTCTCTTCCATCTTGGTTAACTCCTCTTGGGACAGACTCCCCCGTAGGGAGTTCTGTACCCGGAGTTGTACACCAGTGCGTCTATCTCCTCTAGTTCCCCCAGAGGGTAGAACAGAGAAAGACGCAGGGTGACCAAGGTGGAAGCAGCGACAGGACTAGGCCTAAAAGGTACAACAGAGTTCGGGGAAGCTCTGTTGTGGAGCAGCCAAGCTGGCCGAAGTGCGCAGCAAGACTGGGTCCCCGATTAGCAGAACTCCAGGTCTTATGTACTGGTCGTTATGTAATTCTCTCCATTACTCGTAAACACTTGAGTTCCCGAGGAACTCCGGGTAACCACGCGCCGGTGCATCCGAGCCGACACTGTACCCGAGATATGTCGGGTGACACGTGGCGGTCACGGCTCAATGCACATAACCAGGCCGCGCTCCACCATTCCTCAGGTGGGCTTATATAACCTTATACTCGGCAGTAGACAGGAGTGCGGCCTGGATACACGACAACACATATACCAAATATAACTCCAACTGGTTCCCTAGAAATAGTACAGCGGCGACCCACTACAATATTGTTAAATAAACAACTTGGAAAGCTAATTACAGTTTTCTGGCTTGAAATAAAGTCTTTCAACAGACTTTTTTTTCTCATCTTACACAGAGGCAAATATCAGAGACACCCAATGGCGCTTAAACTGCTCTCAGCCAAGGGTCGGGCACTGCTGGACTATAATAGACGGGTCAAGGACCGTTCTACTGTGGGTCAGGCTAGGTCGGACATTCAATAACGCGACTTTAGCAAAACTTGCTTGAAAGTCTGACCATGCGAGATCCTTATGCCCCAGTCTGTCAATGCTGTCCAGACTTTCAAGCAAGGTTGTCAAACACCTACCTGTCATTGAATGTCCGACTTAGCCTGCCTGACCCTCAGTAGAACGGTCCTTGACTCATCTATTATAGTCCAGCAGCGCCCGACCCTTGTATGAGAGGGGTATTGACACCATTGGCTGACTCTGATAATTCGCCTGTGTGCACGAGGGGAGGAGAGGGTTTACAGCTTGCGCTTATAGAGCACTACTAGTGGAGGTTTGGATGAGGAGGCTATGACATATGATGTTTGTCTTAAAAAATAGCCATGGCTCATGTCGATGTCGCTTAATTATGCTCATATCTCATGTCGATTTTAAGAATTGCTCATGTCACCTGTCACTGTGTTTTTCAAGCTTCATGTCAAATGTCACTAGGCTTCATCTCGACTTTAGTGGTCCACACCGCTGCTGCTGCTGCTGCTGCTGTCGGTGCTGCTGCTTGTGCTGCTTGTGCTGCTCATGCAGCAGCTGCTGGCTGCTTGTGCTGCTGCTGCTGCTGCTGCTGACAGATGCTACTGCTTGTGCTACTGCTCGTGCAGCAGCTGCCAGCAGCTGCTGAAGCAGCTGCCAGCAGCTGCTGGCTGCTTGTGCTGCTGACAAGGTCATGGGGGCTGCTGCTGACGATGTCACGGATGCTGCTGACAAATGCTACGGCTTGTGCTGCTCGTGCTGCTTGTGCTGCTGAAGTCGCTGCCAGCTGCTTGTGCTGCACGTGCAGCTGCTGCTGAAGCCGCTGCTAGATGCTGCTGCTTGTGCTGCACGAGACTGAGTAGCCGCTATTCGGCGTTTCACTCCTTATGTACCCTGTCCTAGTTAATCCTCTTAAACGGCTGAAAAGGCTCTCTCAGCACAGAGACTCTACTCAATGTAAGAGATCAGTTAAGTAAGTTTTCACATGCCACCTGACTACTGCGGGAGGGTTTAGACTTAAGCAGCTTAGTGCACACACGTGTCTGTTAGAAAAGCTACCTGCACACCTGCCTTCCTTTTTCACTAGTATTTACCCCCTGCCGACTTATAAGGCACCTATACACGCCTTCTTGCTTCTAGAGCTAAGCTGACTGGCAGCTATTTTAAAAGAGAATACTCGTTACCTGTATAACGGATAAGGGGGTTATGAGATTAGCGTGTGTATACAAAAAAAAACAAAAAAAAAGCTACAGGGGGCGCGTGTCTGTCTGTGAGGTAGAGACCATGTGGTAAGCGACTCAAGTGTAAAACAACAGCACCTCCTCTTGTCGCAGTGAGTGGTGTGGACGGCGGCTGGCTAGTTGAATTTAAGCGTCAGCTTGAAAGATAAGGCCAAATAAAAAAAAAGGTTTGTTTCAGGTCACCCGACCAACCCTAGCAAAACAGGGTCGACCCTACGTTTTTTTTTAAGCAAGTTTGAAGAAAATTTCATATTTTTATACTTTTTGGGTCATTTTTAGAATTTCCACGGAGGATGGCTAGTACTTTCATGTTAAAAAAATAAAATAAAATAAAATAAAAATCCGACCTACCGACTCCAGTCTTTCTGCCCATGTTACCTGAAACATACCTTTTTATTTTTTTTTGGCTTAATCCGTTCACGGGCTGGCGCGTCACACCTGTCGTTAATCACCCCCTGTAGTCTTTGTATACACAGGTGACTCGGCTTTATCTCTTCACCAGCTATAATCCCATATACATGTAGCGCACGTTACACTCGTTAATTCTCTTTTCATGCTGATGGATTAGGGGTGGAAGGGTTCAGGTGAAAAGCGATTTGATTCTCTCTGGAAGAGGGTTGGAGCTCTAGGTGAAAACAAGCTTAGAACATCCAGATTAGCTGCTCTCTCGGCTATATAAAGAGCTTCATTTTTTCTAATCTCTGCCCACTTCGTCTTGTTGTACACTATCAGTCACGAGGCAGACGCTGGAAGTAGCAGATGTTTGCAGTATGGTTTACACAGAGGTTACCTGCTAATAGGATTTTGTCAGAATAGGGTGAGTTGCTATTAAAATGAACATTTAAATGGGTTGTTAATATGGTATCTGATGTTAATGAGCTAACACCTAACATTGAGGATTATGACCTCCCAGAGGGGCGTCTCGCCAAATTCTCCAGTCTTGACTATAGTCTTAACTGTCTAAAGACTGTGGAGCACGTTAATGGGTGGTCTCCTTACTAATTTCACTTGACCAGGCCGGCAGGGTCAACTAGGCTAGGTAATTACAACCACAAGGGCGGCTACTCAACATGCAAGTAGACCTACTACTACGAGATTGTCTTTTGACCACTCTGCCGCCGCCTGCTGGTCTGGCGATTACATGCTCTAGTATAGTTCTCCGCTCTTTTCGTCAGATGACGCCACAATAGGGTTTTTGTACATTTCCACGATACTCGCGAACATTTTAAACGCATAATGACCTATAATAAGCAACAAAGCACACTTCTAATATATTGAATATAAGAAACATGTCAACGTTGTGTATTTCTGATAGAATGAGGCAGATTCTTTGAAATATCAACTAAACTATAGTGAGATTGAAAACACTACACCATATCTAAAGCGATATAAAAGCTATATAAAGTCAGAACCTCTGACGGATCGGTAGGATCACTCAACCATTCGTCCTCGAAAGCAACACAGGGTTCCCGTCCAACAGGACTTTGAGCCTTGACGCTTTTGAGGAGGTTTGATCTCATGCTGCTTAACATGTGGTGTAATTAATCAACACCGCGGCCCCTCTTTAGGGGCCACACAATAAACAAAGAATAAAAAAGGGTAGGACTTAGGTTTAAAGTGAATCTCCCAGGATTTTGGCGAGGTCGACAAAGGAGGAGATAACAGATTAAACTGCAGGAGACTATACGCAAACCTTGATACTCTCAGAGGGGGAGCTCCATATTGCGGACCTGTGGTCAAGGTAATTACAACCACAAGGGTGGCTACTCAACATGCAAGTAGACCTACTACTACGACATTGTCTTTTGACCACTCTGCTGCCGCCTGCTGGTCTGGCCATTACATGCTCTAGTGTAGTTCTCCGCTCTTTTCGTCAGATGACGCCACAATAGGGTTTTTGTACATTTCCACGATACTCGCGAACATTTTAAACGCATAATGACCTATAATAAGCAACAAAGCACACTTCTAATATATTGAATATAAGAAACATGTCAACGCTGTGTATTTCTGATAGAATGAGGCAGATTCTTTGAAATATCAACTAAACTATAGTGAGATTGAAAATACTACACCATATCTAAAGCGATATAAAAGCTATATAAAGTCAGAACTTCTCACGGAACGGCATCTGCAACAGATCACTCAACCATTCGTCTTCAAATGCCACACAGGGTTCCCGTCCAACAGGACTCTGAGCCTTGTCGCTTTTGAGGAAGGTTTGATCTCATGTTGCTTAACATGTGGTGTAATTAATCAACACCGCGGCCCCTCTTTAGGGGCCACACAATAAACAAAGAATAAAAAGGGTAGACCTTAGGTTTAAAGTGAATCTCCCAGGATTTTGGCGAAGTCGACAAAGGGGTAGATAACAGATTAACCTGCAAGAGACTATACGCAAACCTTGATACTCTCAGAGGGGGAGTCCCATATTGCGGACTTGTGGTCAGATCTATCCCTTCTAGGGGGCAAGTTGCATGTCGTAAATGTCTACTACAGACATTGGGATATATTGTTAATCTTACTCTAGGGTCTCCATAATTAGACCCTGAATCCGTTGTTAAACGGGTGTGAGGGGGTGGTAACTAATACTTATGAGATGTTAGCTTAGTTCATAGTCTCCTTACCAATTTTCACTTGACCAGGCTGGCAGAGCCAACTAGTCTAGGTAATTATAACCACAAGGGCGGCTACTCAAGATCTAAGTAGACCTACTACTACGAGATTGTCTTTTTGGTCCTTCTGCTGCTTAGTTATTACATCCTCCAGTCTAGCTCGCCACACCCTTTGAGCAGCACCACCATTGCCTCGGTAAAAGTGTAGGGTGTGTGCTTTCCACCTTCAGGTATCCATAGATTCGATCACTATCACCCCCCTTGAAATGACTTCAGCTGTTAATTAGGGCGTAAAGCCACCAACCAAGTCCCTGTCAAAAGATGTGAATAACGAAACGCGCTAGTATAGTTCTCCGCTCTTTCGTCAGATGGTGCCACAATAGGGGTTTTGTACATTCCTACGATGCTCGCGAACATTTCAACGCATAATGAGCTACATAGGCAACAAAGCGCGCTTCTAATATATTAAAATATAAAAAACAATTCAATATTGTGTATTTCTGATAGAAATGAGGCGGTTTCCTTAAATACCGACTAAACTATAGCGAGATGAAAAATACCACACCATATCTAAGGCTTTATAAAAAACTATAGAAAGTCAGAACCTCACACGGATCAGCATTCTGTTTGCAACGGATCACCCCTGACCCACTGGTCCTCGCATGCCACACACGGCTCTGCCGTGTTTGAGCTTTGAAGTATCACCCATCAAGTGATCCATGCCGCCCAACATGAAGCGTAATTAATAGCTGCTGTTGCATAGCACAGTGGCAGCATCTAACTAACTCTAAAGAGTTAGTCGGCCCCTCTTTAGGGGCCACACAATAAACAAAGAATACCCTGAATCTGGGACCTGCGGGCGAGGGCCCCAACTGTGAAGTCATTATTGGCCACATTGGTAATATCAATTAAAACTTTAGACAACACCCACCTTAAGTATCATTAACGGACAATATCAATGAACTCAGCATCCGCCTGGTTACCACATTTAGCACCAATTTTACAACTCACAGGGGCCACACTAGCCTCACCGCGCTTTTTTATTGCTCTGCTGATTTCTCCAATCCAAAACATGAGGTATCTAGTCTAGCTGTGAGCTCATTGGGCCAAACAAAAAAATAATCCGTGTTCAGGTAACATGGTCCAAAAGAAAATAGGGTAGGTCTACGTCGCCTAAGGCGACGAAAGCGCGTCAAAGCGTTTACAGGGTTCGAGCCCGTGAGCTGCTCCTTGGGGCTGCAAAAAACGCTTAGACACTGAAATCCCATAGGGAAAAAATTTTGGGTTTTTGGACTTTAGGCCTTAATTTGAGGGTGATCCCGGGCTGATAGAAAAATAATTCTTGGACGAGCGGATAGCTCTGGATCTCTTTTATCTAAAACAGCGAAAAATTGATTATGGTTTCGCCGCAATTCATCCGACGGGGGGTAATCAGCCCCCCCCTCTGCCAATCAAGGCAGTGAATCTTGGCGACCGTGCGATCACTCACGGCCACCGCGACGAACCGACAGAAGAGATCGGCATCTTAGTATGATTCGTGTGACCTACTTAGAGGCTCACACGGTGGAGGTGTGTCCGGCGTTCGGCGCGCTGATTGGCTACTGGTGGGAGGCGCTGTGCCGCGTCAAGAACTTCACCTATTTGGGGCGGCTGTTAAAGGCGCACTGAGTTGAGGTGCACCTTTAAGCAAGAGCGCGATCCGGCCTAGTCTTGCGGACCTCTGTTTAGAGAGTGTAGCAAGCGGCTATGTCGCGCTCTCCAACCACAGGCTTAACAGTGGTCCGCAAGACTAGAGTGCAAGACGCGTGCACACACAGACCAAACAGACACACACAGACCCACACACCCACACACTCCTATCAGTGAGACGTCTAGCAGATTCGGGAGAGGCGACCAGGGAGGTACTCTCGGCTAGCGGCCACTAATTGCCTGTTTAGATAAGGCACAGAAACAAGGGTGATGACAGACTACGTGTTCAAGCAGCCAACATGCCCTGACACTTGATAATGGGTGTGGACCGCTAAATTCGATATGGTGACATGACCATTTCTTATAATCGACAAACGACATGAGGTCTAATGACAAGTGACATGAGGCCCAAAAAATCATAGTGACAGGTGACATGAACATTTCTTAAAATCGACATGGGATATGAACATTATTAAGTGACATTGTCATGTGACATGGTCATTTTCTAAGATCGACATTCGACATGGGGACCCCCTATCCAGAGCCCCTTGATAGATGACAGCTGTTGTGTGTAAGAAAAGTGTATGCCTCACAATCAAAAGATGATAAAAGGCTTTATCCCACTCGATGTGAGTTTTGAATCAAATATCAAGGGATCAAATATCAGATCGATATTTGACGTCGTCAAGTGATATCTGACGTTGTCAATCACTTTTACTATGTAGTCAAGGTCGTAAAAACAGAGCCCCCTGATTGGTCAACAGCATGAATGAAAGTTGCATCTCAAACTTTTAATACTCGGTATGGGGCCCCGTGGGGCTGGGACCAATATTTGCAATTTTCGGAAATACTGTCGAGAATTTCTAGATGGAAACACCTTGTCTGGGGTAATTTGACCTCTACTCTTCGATATTCAAGTAATACTCAAGCTATTCTGACTCTAAACATGAGTAAAACGGTCATTTACCAGCGTTATCGGCAGCGCCGACATCAACAACTGCTGATCTCCCTTGGTTACATGACCCAGCTCCGTTTCTAAGGCCTCATGGATCGGGGCCCTGAAGGGGGATCTGCAGAGGCCCTATATCGGGCCCTAGATATGTACATTATATTAATATCTCATAACTTAATTTACTCTAAAATCTTTTGATAGTTCATAACCTTGACCCTTATCTCCTTTTCTCGCGGGATAAAGATAGAATTTGGTTGTTGGCGTGGCCTCTCGTGGATATCTGCTCTTCTCCACGGCACCTCTCGAGCCCCCTGCGGGGCCTCTAGGGGCTGCTAGACGTCTCTCTGCTATGTAGTGTGGGATGTAAAAGAACCCTTGTCTCGGTAAAAGGGCCAATAGATTCGATCACCATCACCGCTCTTGAAATGACCATAGCTGTTAACTAAGGCGTAAAGCAACCCACACACCCACACACCCACACACCCACACATTTTTCTGTATGAGCCTTCAGACCTCAAGCTGCTCAGTGTACGGGACTAGGTTTTGTCATAGGCTCTACGGACGCTACTCAAGGTAAAAATAAGAGAGCTGTCTCACCATGACATTGGGCTGGCTGTAGTTTTTTATGTTTCGGTACCTACAACCAAAACAGCCAGTACCCGCCCCAGGGCTTCATGTCGCACGCGGGAAAAGTATAACGGTGGCGCCAACTGTCGGAATAGCGGGTACACTACGTCAGTAGTTCTTTTGTTCTCCGCTGAGTGACTGGGCGAAATGTAGTCGGTAGCTCTATTTTCTGTGCACTGTTCTGTTCATTTTCTACACTTAACACTTAAATAGACCGCGTGTTTGTACAAGCTAACCGTTTTTATCAGTGCAAAAATTAAATAAGCATCGGATAGAACACTAAAAAAATGAGAAAGTAATCCAGCGCTTAGTATAAGGCACCAGTTTTATCATGAGACACCGAAAGTCTGTTTTTTTTAAGGTGGATAAGACAGTCGACTGAGAGCTCCAAACTAACCAAAAACGTACCAGAGGGAGAACGTACCCGACAGGGCAGGGGCCTTCTACACCCCGGCTCTGATTGATGAGCAAGCGACAAGTGCTACAGAGGGCCTATTCCTCTTTTGAGGTGGGCCCGAAATTGAACAAAAGAATAAACTCAAGAAAAAGCCTTAGGCTTAAAAGAGTTGTAGATACTGATTTTAACGAAGAAGTCACATTCATTAGTTTACAAATAGCCCGTGTAAGTACGCCCATGTCTTGCTTATTTCTCATAGGGTTGTAAGATAGTCACATCATGATGCACATCATCATAAACGCAATCATGATACCTTTCATTGTAAGTAGACTCGCCTCTCTGCCCTCTCTTTTAGAGAGGGCAGAGAAGCGAGTCTCACTCTTAAAAAACCCTGCCCCTCCCCCCCTCCCCCCCTCCCCCCCCATGCATCTTAAAGAGTGCCCCCCAGAGTGCCCCTCTCCCCCCCTCCTAGAAAAAAAGAGCCGTATTTTTAAATTATTTTTTAGCAAGCTTTTTCAGCTTGCTTTTTTTTTCTTTTTTTAAATTTATTTATCCATCAAAATCTCAAGTGACTTATTTTGAAAGCCAACCTAGTAGTCACGTGACCCCCTTAAGTAGGTCACTTCCCGTCACGTGACCTATTTGAATTTCCCGCCAACATGGTGGTCACGTGACCCTCTTAAGTAGGTCACTTCCGGTCACGTGACCTATTTGAATTTCCCGCCCAAAGGTCACGTGACCGGAAGTAGGTCACTTCCGGTCACGTGACCTATTTGAATTTCCCGCCAAAAGGGAGGCCTCTCATTGGCTGCTTTTGAATTTCCCGCCAAAAGGGAGGCCTCTGATTGGCTGCAGGTCGATTGAGTAATAAACAGTACTTAACTATAGTCCCGTTCCGATACATACTATACTACTCTTGTACACGGCCTCCAGGATTGCCATGCCACAAAACCCTACTTTTATGGTCTCCTTCCCATCCCCTGCTGCCTTCATGTATCCCTTTAAGGGGCCGTATAGTGCATTAATGCAGTATACTCTTTGTTCTCATGTCGCATGCATGCAGCCCTTGCGAGTAATGCACCAGGGCTACATTTATGTATCATGCTGACCCTATGGGGTTGATGCACTATGTATGATGTTTGAATGCAGCAGTAACTCGTCAGGGCTGCATTGATGCATCATGACGACCAAGGGCATGATGTATTAAAGCACTTTAAGGCCTTTATGTATGGGTACATAAGTCCTGGAGCATTCTGCGGCAGAGGGAGTAATTAGAAGGCCTCTCTAACTCCTAGCAGAGGCATCTATCTCCTATAGCAGTTTCCTGGTTTAGACATGAATCCAACTGGATAAATATGAACATACATTAGCTGTCAGAGATCCGTACAGAGAGGTAATCGACATTGATGGGTGGTGCCACCTCTCTACAGAATGGTCAAAGGGACCTGCTCACCAGGCTATTAGCATAAATTATGATCTTCTTTCATAGGAAGAAATTTACAGGTGAAAAAAATCAGTTTATTAAAAGGCCAGAGACATGTCTCTAGTCTCCAGAGACACTGCCCCCCTGTTTTAAGAAGGCATCTTCAACCAAACAATTAAAATAGTGTCTCAGAATTTGGAGAGAGACAAACCCTAACCCTAACCCTAACTCTAGTCTCTTAGAAAAAGCCCATGGCCCAGTCTTTATTGCAATCTGTGGTCAAAGATAATGTTCATGTGACAGGATTCTTTAATTCCCAGGTTCTGACTATAATCCCAGAGTGATAAATCCTTGTTGTAAGAGAAAGGAACATGTTTAGAGACAAAAGACATATAATAATAATGTAAAATACATTAATAGAAGCTGTTTTAAGCTGAAAATTTGTTCTTGGAAAAAAGGATCATGTGCTAATGGGGTGCCACTCTCACATTAAACCTCTTGGAGCAGAAACAGTATTGCTACCCGGACCTAAGCCCTCAGAAGCTCAACAGCTCTTATGCTGAATTATTATCGACTGAGTGTGGCATATTTTCCTGAGATCAATTCTGGGATATATGAAGCACCACTACCTGGGAGTACTATGTCTAAAGCCCAGCTAACGCCGATTGTCGGATGGTATGGTTCTGGTCTAGCTGCCTGTATGCCAATCTGTCCAGGGGAAAGAAGACCGACAAAAGACCAACCTTTATGGTTTCCTCCCAATTCCCAATTCCCCTTAACCCTTTAAGGACAGCATGATGCCTCAGGGATCATGGGCAGTTGTCATGGTGATGCGCCAATGCTGTAACCATGGTAACTAGCCGGCACTGCATTGCTGAATCATGCCAAACCTGGAGTTTATCAGCTCCATAGTGTCGGCATGATGCATGAATGCATGACTGATGAATTACTCAGCAGGGATGCATTCCTGCACCATGACAACAAAGGAGCATAGGTAATAGTGCATTAACGTACTATGCTGCCCTTAACCATTTAATGACGGTATCATGCATTATTGCATCATGCCCTTGGTTGTCATGATGCATGAATGCAGCCCTGGCAAGTAACTCATCGGTGCTATAAATAAGCATCATGCCAACCCTATGGGGTTCAGACACTCCTGAAGGGCTAGGCATGATGCTCCAATGCAGCACTGGCGAGTTACTCGCCGCGGCTGCGTTGGTACATCATGATGACAGATGTAATCTTTTAGCGATATCCTGTCCTGAAAGGGTTAAATGGTTCTGTATGTGTGGTGGGGGGGGGTCTGAGCTGCTCATATGGAGGGACCGAGCAGTTCGGCTGCAGCTGGTCAGGGTCTCTTTCTTTTCTTTTAGATGTTTATGTTGTCACATCTTGGTGTAGGGCATGTACTATAAGGCAGACTTCAGGTACCATAGTTTGGGTATGTAAAACTAGGTGGCAGATACAAGGGGAACTATCAGATTATTATATTAAGATTTAAGTTCCTTAAGATTGTGCAATACAAAACAGGCCTGCCTTAGATTAAGACATTTTAAGATGTCAGATCAAGATTGCGCTCTTAACGTTTGTCTGCACACCTAGGAGAGCTATCCCGTATTGGCCAAAGATGGTGGTTGTACCCCTGTCACAGCCCTGCTGACCTGTTACCTCCTTATAAGACAAATCACAGACGTTTACAACATGGAGGCAGGGACTTTTATAGAGATGAGCAATCCCCAGAATGGTGGAAGGACGGGCGGACAATCTGCGGATGGCGTGCCGGGTCTGTGTACTCCCAGCTCCTACACCGCTCTCATCTTGGTGAGGGGACTGTCCCCATTAACCCTTTAGGGACAGTGTGATGCTATGGTGGTAGTATTAAGGGAATAATACATGAATAAGCAAGCACAAGGGCTGGTTATCCATGGCTAAGGCACAAGGCACAGCGGAGTGCCTTAGCCATGGATAACCAGCCTGAGTGCTGGCTTATCCATGTATTATTCCCTTTATACCACAGTTTTAACATTTGAGACATAAATCTGATCCAATTTCAGACTAGAGTTTATCATGAAAATTCTTCATGTGACGTCATAGAATGCACAGTGGTTATCCACTTAAGGCACTGTTTTGAGTTCCTAAAGCGGATATCCGTGGTATAAAATGCCATAACCCCCTAAGGGCGGCCAAAATATTTTAGCTTTAGGAGGCGATATTTTCTATTCAGAAATTTTCCCTGGGGGAGGGGGTTTCCTAAACCCCATAGAGGTATGTCAATTATAGTCGACCCTGCCTCTCGCTGCTGCATTCATGCATCATGCCGACCCTACGGTGTGAAGGCACTCCCGAAGGGTTGGCATGATGCACCAATGCAGCACCGGCGGGTTACTCGCCGGGGCTGCATTGGTGCATCATGACGACAAATGTCATCTTAATAAAAGGGATAAATAGTATATACCCGGTCTCGCAGATTACTAGATTACATTCATGTTCAATGCCATGGGTTAAGTTTCATGTTCATTTGCCGGCATAGTGCAACAATGTAGTACTGTATTGCTGCACCATTGGGACCCATTGGGGGTGTACCAACCCCCAAAGGGTGGGCATGATGCTTGATGCTTGAATGGTTATTCACCGGGGCTACTTTTATGCATTATGACGACAAAAGATGTGTCACACTGTGTGAGTATACCCACTTTGTTGCATCTCTGTCATTTTGGTGAGAGAGGTCTCTACTCAGGCCTTGTTGAATAAAGGGCGTGTGTGTGTCATATTGGAGTTCTAGTACTGACCCTTACAGATATTGGTGTCCTCCCTGGGGTGGTTCACATTGCGCTGAGTGTTATTTGATGGTTCTGATGGAAAGTGACAAACATGAAATAGGCACATCTATCATTTCAAGATGTCCTAAACTAGGTTAGAGATTGATAAAAGAAGCAAGAGCTTTACACCAAGATATCCTATGAGGTGGTAACCGGTGACATGTATGTTAGAATGGACACATGTGTTCAATTTATTACAATCTTTCCAGGCAGACGCATTAATATCGTCCATACGCACTTATGATTGGAATAATATAATTGCATGTATGATCCAATATAATATAGTTGGTCAGGGCTTTCCCCTGGCAGTATATAGTGTGAATTGAAATGAATTGAAATGATTTATTTATACTGAAAAGTCAGTGACCAGTAATTCACCTCTATCCAGTTCAGGATACAATGGAAATTCTGGATAAGGTTTCAAATAGTAGGAAGAAAAATGACGACCAGGAATAATAAAAGAAGAGCATAGGTCTCAACGAATGTGCGGTGTCCAAACAGGCTACAAACCAGATTGTATTGGATTTGTAGTTTATGATTTTTATTTGGCAAAACAATCTGTGAGTACGATGTAAGTTTTCCAATGTCCAAGTGCATATCTTCACTAAGATATACCAATAGGAGAGAGTAAGCGTCAATAGAATAAATCCCACAATAGGTAAATCTCACACCTGTCTTCCCTTCCTTCCTCAGGACCAGGTGGATTTACTAGACAATGCCTATGTGGAGTTAGGTTAATCTAGGCCATACATGTGAAAATGGACACATGTATAAAATTTATCATAGTTTTTGCATGCAAAAGCAGACATATTCTTTTTATATATTTTAGGACCTTACCTTAGCAGAAGTTTCTCTGAATATGTTGTAAATCTCACACCTGTCTTTCCTCCCTTTGCAGGACCAGGCGGATTTACTAGACAAGGCCTATGTGGAGTTTACGGTTAATCTACATGAGGTGGAGGTGTGGCTGGAGAAGGCCGAACACACCCTGAGACGGTCTGACACTCTCCCTGCGGAGCAGCAGGGCACAGAGGAGGAACTACAGAAATATAAGGTATGTGGGGGTTCATTTTGTTATTTCATTTCAGGGTGAAATATGTTGAGATATATATATATATATATATATATATATATATATATATATATATATATATATATATATATATATATATATATATATATATATATATATATATATATATGGCCACTCAAAAAAAATAGTAGTTACTCATCACCAAGGACTGAAAATATTTTAGTATTGAAGATTTCATTGATCTTTGAAAGAGGGGAAAATGTATGTTATTCCTATCCTACTGTATTACTGGCAGTATTAGCTTTAATTTGAAACCAAATATGCCAATATTTGTCCATTTTTATCATGTTTTAATTTACAAAAATAGCAACAACAAAAATGTTTTCCTCAAAAGCTGATTTCTATGATGCGTGCGGTGATGAGAAACCATTTTATTTTTGAGTGGCCTATATAAAGTGATTTTCTTTCAGGGTGAAACTATGTTGATGTACATATGACGTGTCGGTTATTTGGTTACTTTGTTTCAGGTGCATAGCTAGCTTTATTTCAATGTTCATCTAGGTAGATGTGTTTTCATAGACAATAATAGGTGACCAGCTCTCAGTTTTCAGTGATTTATTTTTGCCGGTAACTCCGCTGTTTGTGTACATAAGAACACCTTACAATCTTCCTCTCCATACATTGAGGGCAAATGTGCCAGGCTTTTCCAGAGATTACATAGATAACAATATTACTTACTATAATATAGATAAGGAGAGGGAGATAACGTGGGGGAAACTGTGGATCGGGCTCTGATGGCCCTTTGATAAGTTGTAATCAAGTATTATAAGAGAAGAGGGCTGGGTGGGGAAAGTGAAGCACAATGAGTTATCACTATGTTTTGTCTGCACTGCTTGCGGCCGGATAAGAATACGATAAGCCACTAGATAAGGCCAAAAAAGAGGTTTGTTTCACGTCACCCGACCGACCCTATCAAAACAGGGCCGACCCTACGTTTTTTCTATCCAATTCTAAAGAAATATTCATATTTTACCCATTTGGGGTCAATTTTAGGGTCTTCGGAGAGGCTGGCTTGTACTTAAAATTCATGTTTAAAAAATCCGACCTACCGACCCTACATTTTCTTCCTGTGTTACCTGAAACATACCGTAAAACCTTGCGTATAAGCGTAACTCGCGTATAAGCCGCACCCCTAACTTTGACAGATAGTATAAGCCGCAGAGGGGATCTGAAAATTGTTAATTTGGTAATGTAGTATACCTATAAAAACTCTCGTATAAGCCGCACCCTATATATAGGCATATTTGGTATCAAAAGAAAGCTGAGTCTGACTGGCGTACTAGCCGCGGCTTATACGCGAGGTTTTACGGTACCTCTTATTTTTGGCCTAAGGGACATCATAAGCTGTACCATTGATGGACGGTCCATTCTATGCAGATTTACCATAGCCGTCCCCTCCCCTTCTAATCTAGCACTGATTGTGAGATACCGCAGCTTTCAGGGGCTTCCCCTTCAGTATACATAGCAATGGGATTTATATGCATAGCATGTACTTGGCGTATTAACTATAACCCTTTAAGGACTGCTTAGTGCAGTAATGCATCAAAGCATGGTTATCATGATGCATGAATGCAGCCTTGGTGAGTTACTCACCGGTGCTACATGCATGCACTATGTTGACTCTTTCGGAGTGTATCAACCTCGTAGGGTCGGCATGGTGCTTTAATGTAGCCCTGACGAGTTAGATGCCATGACTGCATTTATGCATCATGAGGACCAAGGAAACCGCAGATTACAGCACTATGCGACCCTTAGTGCCACTATAGAGCCATGCCTCGAGAAATGGCGACATTTTCATGATAAACCTGTGTTTAAATTGGTTCTAGCATAATCATCATAACATTGTGTGCGTTGGCTATGTTTGTGAACATCTCATATCAGGAGATTCACAGGACATTTATCTTTCACATAGTGTATATTAGAATACAGGATTTTGAGATTATATTTATGCATTTGTCAGACCCACCTCAGAAATGTTCAAAAAAAACTTTCTGAAAAGTTCCCCTTCCTCGCTGCATTGGTCTTTAGTATACACCTATACAGAGGGTGAGGGTGTCCTGCAGGCTGCATCCATCCTGATCTCTATACTATAGGCTGCACTTAACTATTAATGACACATTGTCATGCATAAAGCAGGCCCCAAGTCTGGTCACTATAGAAGTGTTGTGACAGTATGACAGGGTTATGGCACCATAACAGTGCAGTATCATAAGTATAGAGAAAGGTATCAAACAGGCAGTCTAGCAATATCTACACATAATATTTTGTTCAGAGTTGATTATAGTGTTCTTGTCTGAAGAGGTTAGTATCAGCTTATTAGTGAATTGAGAGAGCTCCTGATATATAGCTGTGAATACAGTTGGCCATCTATAACATAGATTCTATAGGGGTTTGCTGAGTCGGTTGTTTTCAACATTTCAGCACCCAATGGTGATACCTCAGAAACTTCCTCGTGCCCTTCTACTATTGCCGGAGATGCAATTTACAATTCTCTCAGTGATAAAGGACCTATTCTAATCCCATTACCATTAGGGAGTGGTCATATTTTAACAACAGGGGGGGGTCGGTGGATTTTCGCGCAAGCGGGTTGACATTTTTTTGGTCCCCCCACATGAGGGGTCGAAATTTTTTTTGTCCCCCCCTCAGACAAGTTGAAATTGAGCGTGGCTGACCCCTTTGAGCTATAGTAGCGCGCTGGCTTTTTCGCTAAAAAGGGGTGCAATTTTTTTGGTCTCCCCCTCAAGACGGATCCAAATCTTTTTGGTCCCCCCCTTCAAGGGGTCCAAATTATTTTGGTCCCCCCCCAAATCCACCAACCCCCCCATGTTGTTACAAAATGACCACTCCCTTACATGGTTCCATATCAATGCGTATCCATTCACTGTCATCGTTACCCAAATCCCTCATGGCGCTCAAACCGATCAAATAAAGATCGATCAAGTTATTGCAATTACTCTCTCTGTCCGTGGGCTTTCATATTTTAAATCCAGCTTTCGTCCATTCAATGTATCATTTATTTAGAAAAAGATCTCAGATATTGATTATATTAAAAGGAGTCTTGCAGAAAGTGGAATCATGTATTACCTTCAAGCTTGCCTGGTTTCTCGACTGAGGGAATTATTCGTTAATCGTCTCATTTCCTTGGGTCATTTGTTTCGATAATTTCATTAATTCAATTCTTTGACAAGAAAACATTTTAAACTCAATTAGTCTTTTGTGGTCATTACTCTATTTAACGGCTGATTCTCCCAAGTCTGGTTGAATTTTGGTTTAAAAAAAAGAAAGAAAAAGACCACACTCACTAGGGATTGCCTTTAACACGAGTTGTAGAAATGGCAAATCAGATTTCGAACTGAATACCTTCACATTAGTTGATAATAAATGGAAAGTATTGGAAACGAATTATGAATATGAATCCCCCTGATCCGTAGAAGATAGGGGAATGACAAAGACATTTCAAGTGTCATACAATTCAGCCATATTTTTGTGGTGGTGGTGCCAAATAAAAATGGTTTCAGCTCAACTCATGAAGAAATATAAAGTCGTTTACTCAAGTGATGCTACTAGTTACTAAATTATGATTCATCTCAATAGAGACACAGCATCCTCTGTCAGCCCTGAAAGCCATGAGTGGTCGGAAAAAGACTGATACTGACGAATTTCTACCAAATAGGCAGGAGGAACAGCTTGGCTTAGAACAGCAACCAATTCTGGCAACCCTTAAAACAAGCTGCATCCTCTTCAGCCAGTCGTGGTAACCTCTAAAACAAGCAACAATCTCATGTACTAGATACCGTTAGACATACCACCCAGTTCTAGATATCTGCCAATCCCCTCACCCCTCACCTCGATCCTCCCCCCTCCCCCCCCCCTGCCCTAAGGGCTCATCACCTATTCACACCTGTTGTCTGCCAGGTGAGTGGGTGGAGGGGTAGGGGGAGGGTAGGCCCTTGTTATTGTGCTGCTGCCCAGTTAGGGTGTAACCACGTAATGAAACCTGTCGTACCTCCAACTACTCTAAACTATGTCATGAAATATTTGGCAGTAGCTAGTTTAATAAGTAGAATTTGAAATATAAAATTGGAAAATTGGAAAAAAAAACATCGGCTTGTGATGCTCGTTTGTTACATGACACATTGGCCATGATCATGTACAAAAGGCGTCATTCTACCGATAAACTCCAACTGATTCAGGGCTCACGAAATATGATGCAGTTACAAATGAATTGGTGATTCAGATAAAGGAATATTTGTGATGCTGAGCAATTGTTGGCCTACTTTATTTCTTTCAATATAGTATTCGCAGTCACATAATATTATATGACATTTCTAGTATGATGGGTTTTACACCACAGTTGGCTGGGAGAACCAAAGAAATGGCCTGACTGTATTTTTTACATACATGGCTGTTTGTAGATGCAGTCCATTAAGCAAACTTTCCTACTGTGAGTGTAAGTCAGATATCATACATGTAGCTAGCTGCATAAGTGTTATGCGCCTTGGACGCTGGTAACTATCCTCGGCTGGTGCCTTGGACAATTACCCTGTCCTTAGCTCATAATACTTTAACATACAACAAGTCACTTGTACCATATCTAATACATACATTCTTCACGAGGTTGGGACTTTGATCCATCCAGGTTCGCTAACTAGTGGCAGTAGTAGATAGATGGTCTATAACGTCAGAGATGAACCAGAAGCTACCAGTGCCAAAAGACATCACGCGAGGCATGCTTACCATACCTGTCTAACCCTGTAAGGCCGGCAGAGTACTTTAACATACTGAGCCATTTGTTGGCATGATGCATGAATGAAGGCAACCCTGAAGAGTAACTCACCAGGGCTGCATTCAGGCATCATGCCGACCCTGCTGGTTTCATGCAATGCTGAAGGGATGATGCACCAATGCAGTGTCAGCGAGTTACTCACCAGGGCTGCATTAGTGCATCATGACAACACATCTTTTAGCAACATGCTGTCCTTACAGGGTTAACCCCCCTGATGTACCCGCATGGCACGGTCGGGTGCATGCGAGGTGTGAGAACTCTGATTTTAGACAACGCCCGATTGGTTTCAATTCAGTCAATTAAGGTTGAAAGGCGTTTCATGCTTAGTTGAATAATTAATTCTACAGTCCCCTCTGAGGATTGCCTCACTTTACCTTTCATGCACGCGGTCCGCGTGACGTCTGGGTGCGTTTTGATTACGGGTTTTATAACTTTCTACTAGAAGCATATGGATTTACTACTGATTGGAGTGATAGGGACAGGTGCATGTGGGTAGTATCTTCAATATCTGTATAAAAGTCATGATTGGTATAAAGGAAACCCCTCCTTCAGATATAATCTCATCTGACGAACACAATTGATAGTTCTCCCTTTTTGTTTATAATAAACTACAAGGGAGCCTGTGAACTTTGAGGATTAACAAATATGATTCCAAAATTGAACCTGGACCCATGAATATAGAGTTCAACGTAGGGGAAAATCATCTGACAAATGCAGTTCAAAATTCTTCATAAGTATACTTAAGTTTACAATTCAAAATATCATTGCGGGCTATGTCTCACGAAAGTGGTCGATTGTGTTTGTCTATGACCAGGTGCCGTCTAAAAAAAAATTAAATAAAAATTGTAAATTTTTTTAATTTTTTTAAAATGTTTATCCCTCCAAACAACTTTTTTTGCCGGACATAGACGGCACCCGGTCATAGACGGCACCCGGTCATAGACAAACACATTGGCCCAAGTTTGTGAGACACAGCCTGCGGTACTTTGCGGTTCTTCAGAATATTTCAGTACGTGGCACCTACTACGGTATACTCTCAGACGGTCAGCTAGACCAAACGTTACAATATATAACCGACACTGCCAATCTGGCATAAAAAGAGCTCCCAGCCAGCTCTCACCTACAGAGAAAAGACCTCGATGCAGAGATTCGCCGCTAAAGCACCCCACGGCAGGTCTCCACCACTATAGACCAATGCAGCAAGAAATGGTGACTTTTCGGAAAGTTATTGATACATTTTTTGAACATTTTACTCAATAGAAGCATGACTGACTAACGGGGTAACACATCAACATGACTTCAACATTATGCATTCTAATATACAAGATTGTTGTCCTGTGAATCTCCTGATATGAGATGTTCGCAAACATACCCATTACAGACAATGTCTTGAGGATTCTGCTAAAACTAACATAAACACAATTTTATTATCAAAAGTCCCCCTTTCTTACTGCATTGGTCTATAGCAGGTAGATAGAGGCTATGTCTTCCTCCCCCTGTGGGATCTCCTCAGTCTCCGGCCGGCTTTACCGCCTCCTAAACCCCTCATTAAAGCCCTCCTCTGATAGGCTGACGGCACCAGGCTGAAAGCCCTGTGCTGATTGGCTCACTGAAGCCTGTCATTAAAGCCGGCTGCTGATTGGTGGATGGAGTCGTCCCTGGGCGTCCTGCTATAGGACGGGTCGTGTATGTAATCAGGTAGCGGAGGGGGCCTTTTGTAGTCTACGGAAATGAGAGGTCTGAGAAATGTATGACGGTACGTTAACCCTGTAAGGATGGCATGATACCTCAAGGCAAGGATGGCATGATGCTTCAATGCAAGGATGGCATCATGCCCCAAAAGATGGATGGCATCATGCCTCAATACAAGGATGGTATGATACCTCGAGGCCCCATATTCCTTTGCTGCCATGATGCACCTATGCAGTTTGGGCGAGTATCTCACTAGCACTGACTAGTATTAACCATGCTGACCATCAATGGGTGTATCAAACATGTTCAGTATGATACATGAATACTCGTCACAATAGTTTCTTTTATCAATTCTGCTATATACAATAATTATAGGTATAGCACAATTTATCACAATATTATATGCAACCATTCGTCAGTAATATCTACAAATCCATGTGAAATACTGTTAAAATACTAGTTGTAAAACATGTCGTTTACGCAGTCGGCAATTGCATATAGTGTGATCAATAAACAATTAAAAGCTGTCCGAATAATTAAGCAATCATTACCATTTAAGTTACCCACCAGTGCTGCACCATAGTGCATAGTTTGCTGCCTGTAAAGCGTTACCCATGTAACATGGGTTGTCTATCTGAATGACAGATGTAGACTCGTCCTGACCTGCTGTATAACTGTACCTACCCGTCACGTGACTGGGACGCTGACTGTGAGGGGCATGCGCAGTCCGACCATGGCCGTCCTGCCCTCATCAACATGCTGGATGCACCCACTCTGTTTAGTGCAAGCAGGAGTTACTTAGTCAAATTACCCTTTAAGGGCCACCTACACTCAAAAAATAAACTTGTCTCCAGACTCGTCAAAGTGACGGTCATAAAATAAACGAGGCAAAAACTTGTCAAAGTGACAAGGAAGTGGGTCTTCTAGCTGGAGATAGAAGACCCACTTGGTATGTGCCAGCCCAAAACCCGACATTTGCCAGCTCCAGACTCTATTTGTGCGATGGTAACCTGATAGGTTAGACAACTTTTGACTCATTTATTTTATGACAGTCACTTTGACGAGTCTGGTGACAAGTTTACTTTTTCAGTGTAGTATTTTAATTCACTATACCCTTCAGTCGTCAAGATGCATGAATGCAGCGCTTGTGGGTAACTCACCAGGGATGCATTCCAACATCATGTCGATCCTACGGGGTTGATACACTCCCAAATGGTTGGCATGATAATGCATGAATGCAGGCCTGGTAAAAGTAGACTCACTAGGGCTATATTCATGCATTTAGATGCTAAATGCACCGAATCTGTTCAGTGTAAGCAAGAGTCACTACTTAGTCCAATTGCCCTTTAAGGGTCGTATAGTAATTTAATACACTACATATACCCTTTCGTCGCCAAGATGTATAAATGCAGCCCTTGCAAGTAAGCCACCAGGGATGTATTCAAACATCATACCTACCCTTTTACTCCAATCAATGCAGCCCTTGTGAGTAGATTCACCAGGGCTGCATCCATGGATCATGCCCTTGGTCGTCATGATGCATGAATCATTATAGATCTGATTATGCATGCATCATGACAGCCAAAGTGAACAGCACATAAAAGCACTATGTAGGTCTTAAATGGTTGATTAAATCGAGCAGAAATATAATTCTATGGATGTGAGAGTTTCCTGAAGACCTTGTTGGTATCTGACGCCCCCTGCCCTAATTCACATTCAGAACACTGGGTCTCTGTGTAATGTCAGGGTGTCCAACATGACTAGAATAACAAAATAACTTCAATACAAAATTGGTAATTCTTAGGGAGTGGTCATTTTTTAACAACAGGGGAGGGTTGGTGGATTTTCGCGCGAGCGGGTCAGAATTTTTTTGGTCCCCCCCGTGAGAGGGGTCGGAATCTTTTCAGTCCCCCCTCCAGGCAGGTTGAAATTGAGCGCCGTCGACCCCTTTGACCTATAGTAACGCGCAGGCTTTTCCGCTTAAAAGGGGTGTAATTTTTTTGGTCCCCCCCCTCATGAGGGGTCCAAATTTATTCTGTTCCCCCCCTTCAAGGGGTCCACATTTTTTTGGTCCCCCCCCTAAATCCACCAACCCCCCCCCCCCCCCTGCTGTTAAAAAATGACCACTCCCTTAAGGCTGCTGCGGAGACTTATGATTATTCAGAATCGAGAGAAGAATCTGGGCAATTTCAGGTGGATGTTACTGTGATTCTCCATGAGTGTGACACTGCCCCTATACCTTGTCCATGGGAACCTGGCGAGGCCGACAAAGGGCCTGGCTAATGAGTCAGGGATTAAAGTTTTAAGTTTTTCCCTGAGTTCAAGTTTTTTGATGTCCTATACTTAACTATAGAGGACCTTTATTCAGGGGCCTCAATTTGAACATTTCAAGTTTTTTTGAGATTGGTGACTTTCATCCCTGATGAGTTCTCTGTGGGAGTCTTATAGCTGTGGTCAATGGTTAAATTGATACCTCATCAGCCCCTTCCTCCAGTGCATTTAATTGGAGTGTTAATGAAACCACCCCTCCTGTCCCAAAGGCTTATTAGAGACTACTATTATATCTTCTCCGCGAAACCATGTGACCAGATTCTCTATGGGGGCCGCGATGTTGTCCGAGGCAACTAGGTCACGGGACACCCTATAAATAGAGCGCGGACGTCGCACCCTGAAGGAAGAGGGAGGGGGGGGGGGGATGGTCAGTATCCCGGCGGCGTAGCCGCTGGTAGCTATGATGACACCACCAACGGGATGAGGCTGGCCTCCTCCTGTGGGGGTGCAGAGGGGTCCCCCCCTGAGGTCACAAAGTCGCCTCTTTTAAGGGCAACAGGTCGCAAAGTCGCTCTTTTTGCAAAAATATCCAGGTCGCAGGTCACTTTTTTATTATATTTCAGTATGGCCATTTGAAATTAACAGGTCGCAGGTCGGAAAAATTAATGGTCCCGATCGAAAAGTCGCCTGGAAAACGGCCCAGGTCGCCAGGTCGCCTTTTACCCCTCTGGAGCCACTCCTGTAGGTGATAACATTACCACTAATAAAGGTCCTACTGCTCTCACAGTCAGGGGCTTGCCAGGATAAGCCAGACAAGGTATACTCCAGATATAATTAGGGTTGTGATTAGCCTACCTAGGACCTGAACCACTGCTAACCTAAGCCCCTCAGCCTGAGCCTATAATCTGCAGGGCTTCCCCAATCAGTGCACACTAACAGGTACAATCAGCATTGCCAGAAGTGGGCACCCAGCATGCCATATATATCATCATAAGTAAAGCAGCGTAACGGACGCGGAAAAGTGATCTGGAGAAAGTGGGACTCGAACCAGATGCTCTACCACTGCGTTACATTCATGGCTGATAACTAGCTCGCACTTGGAGAAGGCAAACTACCAAAGATGGCCCCTCCTTCAAGCTTGCCACTCCGTTCCCCTACAGCAGTGCATATGATTATAGTTAGATGATGTCTGGAATTAGACATATTTAGAGTTAGAGTTATTTGTAATATATACGACATGTGTAAGACATATCAGGTCTCAGTCCCGTCTCGAAAGCACATAAGCATTATACAATTTAAGTTTGCAGCATGGCAAACTCAATAAACAGGCAAAATTTACGCCAATGATACACCTGTACATAATACTTAACAAGTTGTAACTGGGGCGTATCAGCTTTCCACTTTATGTATGATGTACATGTATGTTAATACTGGGGTTTTGTGTTCATCACATGGCCCTACAGTCTTAAAATGAAGAAATCAACAAATCTGGAGGCCATGGAACATGGTACACCGTTCTCCCTGGGGGCATGGAATACAGAGATTCCATAGGCTTAGCATAGAGGATGCTGTATCCGCCATGGAATAAATCACAATATAAAAAGCCTCTCCCTGTTGTAGGGAGATCCTCAGAGTGCTATATAAGATGGTAGCAGCTGTGTAATCCTTGTATTTCCAATTTCACCGAGCGCTGTCTACTTAAATCTCCACAGGGAACAGAATAAGTAGAAACTAACCCGCGTCTAAGTGTCCGCAACATGCGAGGACGCTGTTCGTCAATAGTCGAGACGACTCATTTTTACCCCTTTAAGGACGGGATGGTGCACTAATGCTTTCGTTGTCTTGATGTATGAATGCAGCCCTGGTGTGTAACTCGCCAGTGCTTCATTCAAGCATCATGCCGACCCTATGAGGTTGAGACACTCCTGAAGGGTCGGCATGATGCTGCAATGCAGCACTGGTGAGTCACTTGTCAGGGCTGCATTGGTGCATCACGACAATAAATGTCATCTTTTAGCGACATGCTGTGCTTAAAGTGTTACCTCGCTGGGATTGTCTGGGAACTCATCTCCGTAGCACGCGTGGAGAGCCAGCGGCGTAATACTGATCATTATGTGCCTACTGCCACCATTACACCTTGGTCTTTACATTAAATTCCTAGTCCATTGTGAAGTGTTCATTCCAGCCTCTATATCATCTTCTTATGAGGAGGCCTTCCATAAGCAATGTTATTAAATGAAGTCTTACTCTCCTCTATAGCCCTTACCCTGATTTACATAGCTATATTTGCATCATTCCTGAATTTGGTATACTATGACTGCTAGGATGTTCTCTCTAGATATGGTACATTCCCCCATCGTCAACCCAACTTTTAGTCTGCACCTCAAGGCCTCCCATTCCCACCCCATGCACACCTTCCGAGCGGAGTCTGCCCCCATACCTTAGCCCTTTAAGGGCAGAAAAGTAAATGCAACATGCCAACTAGTCCGCACAATGCATGAATGCAGCCCTGGGGAGTAACTCACCAGTGTGGTATTCATACATCATACCTACCCTATGTGGTTGATACTCTCTTGAAGGGTCGGCATGATGCACTGATGCAGTTCTGGCTAGTGCATCATTATGACAAAACAACTCGCAGCATTCATGCATGATGCCCTCCTTAAAGGGTTAACCTCTCTCACCACCCCTCCCCCTCCCATCCCTGCCCGTCCTCAGCTGGCTCCCTTCCCATACTCACAAACACTCCAAACCTAGCAAATCACCGCCTCCAAGGTTACCATAGCAACCGATCCAAATTAAAAGAATGAACATCTTGGAGCAACCTGGGACCTCGTAAGGTGGAAGTATGGAACGTACCAACCTCTTACAGGGTATTCGCGCCATGGCAGAGATACATTTCAATTCCAGTTGTCACCGCCGATATACAACAGGATAACATTTATTACACCTTATATGTGGTAACCATGGCAACCTTACTTCACTTGTCACCGACATAAATCTAGGGTTGAGAATTAATATATTGGAGGCTGTCGCTTCCTATATATATATATAGTCCTCATTACGCCAACGCTGAATTCCAATACTGTGTTTGCGCGTGACATCTAGAAAGGTGGTATCACTAATATCCTAGAAACTGAAAAAATAGAGGTAGATGTAAAAGCTTATGATTATTTCCTCGACCCTTGTAGCAACACATCAAGACCTATTTCAGAGGAGCATGTTCCTCTTTAGATGCTTGCCGCTGTGAGATGTCTCAGTGAGCACCTTTACATTCACAGTTCTGCCTCAGTAGTATATATATATTGAATAAACTCACCCTCTTTAAACTCTAGCCATGTGGAAGAGGAGGGAAGTAGTGCTATCACGTCTTCAAGGTGTGTAGATTTGCTCGGGAGAGGTCTTCCTATGTGAAGGACTCTTTGATATATATTTCTCTTTTTTTTTGTCGTAGCGGGTAGATTCACCATGATTCAGACTCATACCATGAGACTTACTCTGGAGTAACTATTCATGTATGATAAAAAATCTAGTGGCTCTCTGATGGAAAAAATGTAACCAAATCGTTGCAACTATTAACAAATAAAGAGATTAGAATGATTAAATTAACACAAATCCAAGTGTCCGTCTCAGGGTATGTGTCCGACTTAAGGTGAATCTACCCTACATAGTGGGTTAGCACACAACAGTCCACACGTAGTGGGTGTGGAGTAAGCTCTGAGCCGTTCACACCACACCCCACGTCTCAGAACCAACCAGGCTAGATCTCTGTGAAAGGCCCAAGGTATGCCGATACTACAGAGCATACACCCTGTAAAGGGCTCCTTGCTATGTTATAGATCGGCAGACATCTGAAATGCAAGATTGAATGTGGGTGTGGGTGTGTGGGTGTTAAGAGCAGTGTGACTTAAAGGTAGAGATTATACTCTGTTCCTGTCATATTTTGTACCATTAATTTATTGGAATCAGAACTGCTCAAGCCAGTGAAAGGTGTAATGGTAACAAGCCTAGTAGTACTGCGAGGAATACACCACTTTCCCTGGACGGTCATACTAAATGCTTCTTTCCACAGATGAAGCCTTATCATAAATGTAAGGGTATTCTGTCTTAGAGCTATAGAGATGAATCTGGTCCATTTTTCTCCACACTGTTAATTAGATGGGGGAGCCACATATTATTTGACACGCCGGGGGTATAGTGAGCTGTAGGAAATATTCAACCTCAAATCTAAATCATTGCCACAACAGGTATTCATTGAAATGCAAAATTGTATTAACTTCCAGGGCTGATCTTAATTTATTAAGTTAATTTCAAGCAAAAACTACATTTGAGTTTGTGTTTTTAATACAAAAGTTGCACAGCTTAGACAAAAACATTTTCAACAAATAACTATACACAAGGGAATTCCAATATGAAAATGATTTGTTGTATTGCTAAGGATTATGTCATGGTTATACCTCCAGGCTGAATTGCAATAGCTGAAAGTTTTAATCCTAAGACGGTGTATGTCTCAGGCAGAGGACTTTTATTTCACAAGGTTTCTAGATGAGGAATATTGTCCGTAAGGAGTATGAGTTTTGAATACAAAAGACCCTTGGGTCATTGTAGTATTTGCAGAAAGAAAACCTCAAAGACCGAGATGCTTTCAATACACAACTATCTGGCCATTCCCATAGGGAGATAATTCCTATTCTACAAGATTGTGCACAGTAGAATGTGGTTTTGTAATTTGTAAATTGACTCACTTTCCTCTTATAAGGTGAATAGTCTCTATGGAAAAACTCAGCAGATGAGGCAGAAAACAAGTTGTGATGTCAGTCGCTGCCTAATCCTTTAATGGCAGCATGATGCATTAATGGAGTATTCCCTTTATCGTCATGATGCATAAATGCAGCGCTAGTGAATCGACTCGCCGAAGTTACATTCATGCATTAAGCTGACACTTCAAGGGTGTATCAACTCCGCAGGACCGGCATGATACTTGAATGCACCCCTTGCGAATTAGCCGCCAGAGCTGCATTAAAGCACCATGATAATAAAGGGACCATGCTGTCCATAAGTGACTATGAGCTGCCTGCCCCCATCGGTTCTCCTTATCAGGCTCTAAACAAGGCTCCTCAGTGTGGGCACTAGCTGTCTACATGTATAGTGCACTGTGGGCGTACACTAGTACAAACATGGCGTGGTACTGTACACCGGCATGGGGTCTCCCTAAGAATTAGGTGTGGTAGCTGTATGAACCTATAGATGTGTCTAATCGTGATACCTTTTTGGCTGGTTATTCAGCACAAAATGCACCACCGATTCAAGAGCGTACTGTACAAATTAGTGTCACGTGAAAATAACAAAGTTACTGTGTGACCCTCCTTGGGATTTGTTTCACTGGTCACCTAACTATGGGGTTTAGTTGCCCATGGTTACCTACCAATGAGACTAGAGATCCTTAGTAATCCTACAAATTGACTAATATTATGCACTCTATTCATACTTATGGTAATTCTGTTAGTCTATAAGCTAACATGAACCATGAATATTTCATGTGTCTGTTTTGCCTACTTTTATTCCCCTTAACGCGCTGTGCCATGAGACAGATTGGGCGTGACTGCAGCCACCCTGGGTACTCAGCCCTCATTGGTCACCGCTGTGTCACGTGGGGCACCCGGGGGGAGCCGCCGCGCCACAAAGAAAATTCAATTTGGGGACAGATGTAGCTCGGAGGGAGAGGAAGTGGGGGAGGGAAGTGGAGGAAGGAGTTGTAGGTACAGATCAGCCCCGACTGCTGAGATCTGACTTTTGACAAAACTAGGATAATTCTGACGGAGTCATCACTGGCAGTTTGTATGGGAATAAATATTATTGATATTGACAAGTGTATTTTGAAGTATCAATTGAGTTAGTGAGATATAGGAATATTATGAAATTTGTTTCTCTTAATGAATTTCATCGATTGAATGCAATTGCAAATAGCCAGTAGATATCACTGGTAGGAGGGGAATCGTCATAAGTAGCTTAGTTTGTTACAAATATATTCCTACTCCTATTTGAGCAGTCCCTTTGCCAATTTCTGCAGATGAAAGAAAACCCTACGCAGCAATAGTTGCAGTAATAATAATGTGTGCAATCAGAGAGAGAATAAACTGTCCCCCTTACATGGACCCATGTCGGTAGAGTTCTTCAATATGATGGATGTAATAAGTTTTGAGAGTGCACAGTTATCGCGAGATTTGGGCGGGTACCGGACTCCTATATACCATAAATTAGCCAGCAACAAGCTGCGTTCCGAGATCAGAGCCAACATCTCACGAGATCTGTAGTGGAGGTGTGTCACGTGACGGTGAGACATGCGCAGTGCAGCCCCAGGACACAGACACAGAGAGCACTACGTGATTAGATTCACACACACCAAATAGTGTCCTCACACTCCCGGCACAGGGCCATACACGTAGAGGCTGTGACCGGTGTAGCCTTTGACCAGGTGTAGTCTTTGACCGGTGTAGCCTTTGACCAGGTGTAGTCTTTGACCGGTGTAGCCTTTGACCGGGTGTAGTCTTTGACCGGGTGTAGTCTTTGACCAGGTGTAGTCTTTGACCGGTGTAGTCTTTGACCAGGTGTAGTCTTTGACCGGTGTAGCCTTTGACCGGGTGTAGTCTTTGACCGGGTGTAGTCTTTGACCAGGTGTAGTCTTTGACCGGGTGTAGTCTTTGACCAGGTGTAGTCTTTGACCGGTGTAGTCTTTGACCAGGTGTAGTCTTTGACCGGTGTAGCCTTTGACCAGGTGTAGTCTTTGACCGGTGTAGCCTTTGACCGGGTGTAGTCTTTGACCGGGTGTAGTCTTTGACCAGGTGTAGTCTTTGACTGGTGTAGCCTTTGACCAGGTGTAGTCTTTGACCGGTGTAGCCTTTGACCGGGTGTAGTCTTTGACCGGGTGTAGTCTTTGACCAGGTGTAGTCTTTGACCGGTGTAGTCTTTGACCAGCAAGCTTCAAAGCAGCTGAAATGGGGGCTATGTACACAGAAATTCGAGAGAATGTTAATGGCTATTCTAACCCTATATCTTACAAATTTCCCTGCATTTCTGTGTACATAGCCCCCATTTCAGTCGCTTCAGTCAAAGACTACACCCGGTCAAAGACGTTTCACTTTTACAATCTCATGAGACACAGCCTAGATTTGGTACAGTCTGTGGCTTGTAGCTACGTGATATACTGTTACTGATATATGGGCTGCAATTGACCATTATTGGCCTTGAATGCTCTCTGTATTCTCACTATTAGGCCTCCAACTGTAGTGTAATGACCTATATTGGTCTTTTATTTATATTTTTACTTAAATAAATTCATAAGTTTATAAGGATGTTCAGAAAGTACTCAAAAGTGCAAAACTTATCAAACTGGAGGCATGGGTGGGATTGATATGATATTGAAATTTATGTCTGAACGATAAATAAATTTCATATTGGCACACATGTAGTGGCCACTATCAGATGCAGTGATATTTCCATCATATTCTAAATCCCTATCAGATACTGAACATCTTTTTCTTTTCGCCTCGTAAAATCCACTTCCTCACTCTTTCCGGTGACATTTTCCGTCTCAGTCTCCATTCAGTTAAGAAATAATCGACTGTCAAACAAAATACGAAAAACCTTTTCTCCCATCCCCAGGGACTCACCCCCAGGGCGACCAGTCACCCGCTGGGGGAGTCGGAGGGAGGCGATCACAGAGCAGAAGAGATAGGAATGAGATAGCGATTGGCTGGTGATGAGATAGCCGCTGAGGACGCCAGGCGGCAAGGTTGTCCGACCGGGCTTATTGATCTGTGAAATCTATTTGCTGCCCCCCCCTTTCCAGCCCCCCCCTGCTCCCCTCACTACCTTGTCCACCCCCAGGGCAGACTTTTCCCTCCTAGCCCTTTAAGGACTGGATAACACCTTAATGTTGGCATTATTATGCACCAATACTGCTTTGGTGAGTAAGTTGCTAGTTTTGGTTCACCATGTCAACTTATAGGGAGTGTAGAAACCCTGTAAGGTTGGCATCATACAAGAATGTGGCACTGATGAGTCACTAGCCATGGCTGCATTCATGTATTTTACGCTGCCCATCAGGAGCTAGACACCCCCCCCCCCCACACACACACACCCAGCCCATCTTGGACCATGCCGCATGTATCAGACTACAACCTGTAGGTCTCAGCCTTCTACAGGTCCCCGTCTGGCCTTCAGCCAATACTCCCCTCTCCGCCCTCTCTGCTTTCTACCTTGGAATGTCCATTTTACCAATAAGATTATATTTCACTTTTTCCCTTACTGTCTTCGTGCCTGCCTCTATAAATCCCTCCTGTCAATTTCTCTCCTACCTTTTACCTGTGGGCCTCTGCCCTTTCCAGCCCTACCCTTGCTTTCCTTATCCTTCCTACTAGCTCAACTTATCTGAAATCATTCACCCTTGCCATCCATCACCCCTATGCTATTCAATAATAATGTATGGTGTCCTTCTACTATTGCACCTTCCACTCCACATTTCACCTATACTTGGCACTGCCAGTATTCCCCCAGCTTACCCCTACATCTAGCCACCCACCGACTGCCAGCTATAGACAAAATGCAGCAAAAAAAGATTCCATAACAAGTTGTTGATAAAGCTTTTAAACATTCTGTAAGCGTGACTGACATATACCGTATATATATATATAACCTCAAAATCCTGCATTGTAATATACACTATTTGAAAGATAATTGTCCTGTGAATCTCCTGACATGGGATATTTTGCAAACATAGCCATTTCAAAAAAAGTTATGATGATTTTGCTAAAAAGCAACATAAACACAGCACTATTATGAAAAAGTCCGCCTTTCTTGCTGAGTTGGTCTATAACTCCCCCTCCTCCAGTCCCTCCACACTTGTCTAATTGAATATCTACATCTAGAGCAGCCATTGCCTTCTACTTCTATAGCACCCCCCCCCCCCATCCCTACTCCTTCACCTTCCTCCAGTGGGCTGGATTCTATACCCCTGTTGCACCACATCTCTCCTTTAACCCTTTGGGGACAGCCTAGTATATCAAACTACTATGTCCTTTGTCGTTATAATTCAATAATGTATACGCCGCGCTGGCATATAACTCGCTGGGGTTGTATTCATGCACCGTACTGACACTACAGGGTTGATTTATTCCTGCTGGGTCATCATGATGCATGAACCAGTGAGTTACTCACCAAGCTACATTGGTGAAATATGCCGTCCTTAATGGGTAAGCAATACAGTCATGTTGACACTAGCCGAACGCTGTCATTTTCAATCACTTCCACCTACATTACTTTTTCTCTCTGCTAAAAACACATTATTTTCACTGGAGTACCTCCTCTTTCGCTACTCCTGTCCCTTCTCCAATCGGACTTTCCCATCGCATGACCCACAAGCAAGCGGATTATAGGCGGCCGAAGCAACAGCAAATTGGGGCTTCGTTGAAATTGCTCGGGCGGATTACATTCTCCTCGAAAACGTGGCATTTTCAGAAATAATGTAATTTGTGGAAATAAAGTACATGGCTGAATTTGGCAGTCTACATGTCACTCAGTTTGGACGGCAATAAAGGAAAAAAGTCATGCCTGTGAAATGTCAGACCCTTCAACCTGTCATGTTTTGGGTTATTTTAGCTGTCAGTGTTTCATGTTTTGGGTTACTTTACCTGTCATGGTCATATTAAAGAACCTCCAACCCCACATTAAACACAGATCATGGCCTTCTAATGCAGGACCTCTTAGAACAACTCATACTCAGTAATTTGTGTTATGCGTGTGGATTTTGCATTTTATTCTGATCATGGAAAACTAAACTGTCATGTTGCCAATAATTAATGATGTTAACAAGAAGTTACAGGAGAAAGGACAAGAGAGCTAATGAGGCTTTACGTTACTGTGGCGTTTGTCGACTTGAAATGCAAATCACATAGTGAACATCTTAGGTTTTAAGCATATTTTAGGGTTTAAAGGTTTCTAAATGGTCTATTTAGATACATTATTAGACTTACCTTATATAAATTATTAGACTTGCCTTAGACTAGGTAACCACTAGCCTTATATCATACCCAGTAATGTGTACAATCTCTAAGGTATCCAGAACAGAATCAGTGGCTCTAGAAAGCCCCTTTCCTTAGACTCCCACCCTATACAGACCTAAAAGTATTGCCTTCAAGACCCACCATTTCCCCTCGTAATCTAGTCCTCTGCTAGATTGCATATACCCGTAATACCATCAGTGGCTCTCCTACAGACCCTCTCCCATTCACCTCCCCCACCCCACCCACCATACCCATCATCCTAACCCCCTCAAAACGCAATCCCAGTGAAACCAGTCCCCAGGGGCTGGGTATCTCTGTAGGGATGTAATACCAGGCTGTTGTAGAATGATGGTGTAGTACCCATCCCGCCACACCCCGCCACACCCCGCCACACCTAAGTGTATTGCCAAGCCTGCAGGCTGAATCTATCTCTGTCTGATGGGGGTAGGGTCTGTGTGTGTGGGGGGGGGGGGGGGGGGGTGGGGGGATGGTGTGCAGAGTCGTGCTATCCATGGCCAGGGCAAAAACACCCTAGGTTGCATACATACCGTTAACAGATTTGTTTCCAATCTGTTTGGATAATATATTTTAGGTAATAACATGTTATATATCAAAGTCTTTCTGAGAACAGCAAATATAAAAATTAACTTAAAAAGCGAATAACCAGCTTCTCTGATTTATTATGGACTTTATTTTAATCAAGATGGTGCCAAACCCAAATAAGCGTCGGGGCTGATCAACGGCCAGGTTCCCCATAGAGGGAGGTATCGAGGCAGGACTATAGACCAATGCAGCATGGAAGGGTGACTTATAAAGATGTACATATAGCATCAAAATTCAGCATTCTACAATGAGCTTTTTGAAAAATAAATCTCTTGTGATTCCCCTTTGCAAACATAGGCATTACAGACAATGTTATGAGGATTCTGCTAAAACAACGTAAACAAAACTTTGTTCTGAAATAATCACCTTTCTTGCTGCATGAGTCTATTTAGTAGGAGAGGTAGCCTATGTGTCCATCATGTCAGAAAACGAGAGTCGTATTATTGCTATGGCTTGCTCTGTGTATTTGCCACTGTGCATTTGTTTCCCTGTATAAGTCAGTCTAAGAGAAAAGGACTCGACCTTTATCCCCTTGACCTCTTCAACAATACCTACAACCTCAGAGGTTCATGAGAAAAATAGAGATATTTAGAAGTTGAAAGTTCTCTGCTCTGCAGACTTTGATTCCCTTTGCCCGGACAGAACTCTAGATGTGTGTAAAGGGCGTCTGGCGCTGTAAATAGCTTGCTCCTTATTTAGTTTGTCTGCTTCTGTGATTCTGCTCGTAAAGAGAGGGCCCTCCTAGACTACCGCCAGGTGTCACAAATAGACCTCTATTCCTGTGGGGGCCAATTCTCATGTCCGTTAACCCTTTAAGGGCCGCATAGTGCTTTAATCCTGCTTTTATCAGCATGATTCATGCATGCATCCCTGGCGAGTAACTGGCCAGTGCTGTATCTGTACATTATGCTGGGCCTACTGGTTTAGATGGTTCCAAAGGGTTGGCAACAATACAGCACCGGCGTGTGTGGACTAAGAGTCAGACAAGGACAGAATTTATGGATCAGGCCGTGCCAGATCTCACCGTCCGAGCTCTGACCTTCACCTTCCCACCACATGGTAACCTGTAACCACCCCGTACTGTTAACCCTTTAAGGACAGCATGATGTCTCAAGGTTTCATGTTAACCCTTTAAGGACGACAGGAGTTACTCGCCAGGGCTACATTGGTACATCATGAAGACAAATGTCAGCTTTTAGCGACATGCTGTACTTAAAGGGTTAAAGCCATATGCAGCACTTAAAGAGTAACAGGGTCAATACTCTGTCAAGGCGTTCTGGTCCATGTTAATCATACTGAGAGTGCTATATGATTCATGTATTCTCACTTAGGGGACTGTTCCGCTCTCTAGTTCTCAAGGCCATGCTTCATTCCCCACACGTCCTGCACATAAATCAAGCAGAGATTAGTTTGTAATTTCCTGCTGCTAAGCGTCCTCCATATATCCCCTTTAAGGCCGCAGGGTGCTTTTTTTTTTTAAATGTTTTATTAGGTTGAATAAATACAGATACATCGAAATAAATAAATGCAAATGTATCTAAACCCAGCACGGGCGCATTGCCCTACTCCCGCTAGGACCTCTCATATTCCTTCCATTATCAATCGTACATGTATAGTTGGATATGACTAACATCATAGTGTCTTATCATATATACCGTATGATTAGCTTTGTATTACAACCACTAATACATAATTAGAACGATGAGATGAGATGAGATGTAGTAATAAATGACGAGAACATAAGATGATTTTAGTTTACATTCATAAAACATGTAGGGTAATTCTTCTTAATAGCAATTTTAAATTTGTTAAGGCCTTCAATTTCCGTATATTCTGGCTTCAACTCATTCCACCTCTGAATGCCCCTGTACAAGGCACTCCTTAGCACTATTGGCTTCAGGGATCTGGGGAGGAGCAGTCTTATACCTTGACCTCGTCGGGTGGGTAAATTTCTATTATCCTTGTATTTTTCTAATGTTTTTAAAGTATACGCATAGAAAAGAAGATGTATATCTCTTCTCTGCATTAGCATCATACATTTAGATTTGTTATGTAATTCTATTGTATTAAAAAGCGGATTTTTCTCTAGTTTAACTTTATAAATAGTACGTAAGGCTTTGTTTTGCAGTCCCTGCAGCTCAAGTGACTCTCCTCTCAGATCTCTGTCCCATATAAAATCAACGTAATCAAAACTTGGAATAACCATTGATTTATACATAGTTAAGGCTGCGTCCTGGTCAATATGATCCCTCACTTTTGCAGATTGGTGAATTTTATGTCTGATATTAGCGATCGTCTGTTTTCTGTGCTCTATAAATTTTAAAGCCGGATCTAAAGTTAGGCCTAAATATTCAAAAGTCTCAACCTGCTCGAGTGGCACACCATTTAGGGTTAATTGAGGACAATCATTTATATTACCATTATACAACATCCATTTGGTTTTCTTCTCATTAACCGTTAAACTATTAATCCTACACCAATGCGCTAATTTATCTAAAAGGGGCTGCATTGACACATAGTTATGTACAGAAATTACAGCGTCATCTGCATATAATGTAATGTCAAAATTCCCTATTCTAGGTAAAGAGTTTATATACATAAAGAAAAAAGCACAGGACCACAAACAGAACCCTGTGGAACGCCATAAGGGGTGGGTTTAAAGGATGAAGTATGATTATTAGCAACCGTACATTGACTCCTGAGGGTCAAGTAGCTCGTAAACCATTTCTGCGTATTTTCACTAAGTCCAAACATGGATAATTTTTTCATTAAAATCAAGTGAGAAACAGTATCAAACGCCTTCTTAAAACATAAGGTTCTTGGTAGACATTATGCTTGAATATAGCCCTGGTGAGCAACTCGCAAATGCTACATTGAGGCATCATACTAACCCTATGGGCTTGATACACTCCCGAAGGGTGGGCATGATGCTTGAATGTAGCCCTAGCGAGTAACTCACTAGGGCTGCATTTATGCATCATGACGGCCGAGGGCGTAGCACGTTAAATCACTTTGCAGCCTATAGCCCTGGGTGTAGACATGGGATGTGACGGATGCTTTATGGACCTCTGTGTGTGTGGTCTGTGTACATATAAGGCAGGTCCAGTGGGCATGGGAATCTTATTGCTGCTAGAAAATAATGAAATTAGCAGATAGGCCTATGTCCTATCACCCAGTGAAGATATATATTAGACCATTTAACCCTCCCCCCCCTATAAATAGCGCTGAGTACCTGTACCGGCTCCGGCTATAGTGCATCTACATCCCACCGCGTACATGTAAGTGGTGGGCATGCTAACGGCCCATGTGTCTGCTCTAGGCAGTCGTTAGAGGCACATCGGTCAGACAACCAGACAGGAGTAATTCATTAGCAGCTTTCGGGCCGTGTAAATGGGTCGGACGTGCATCTAATGAAGATAGAATGGGTTACAATGAAATACCAATTTCTAGGATGCAGAATCGCGGCTTTTGTATGGCTAGTTCTCCTAGTTCTCCTAGTTCTACAATTGCTCTCAACCATGCACGGACTGCATGCAACTTTAATGCATTTTCCCCTTTATCATCATGGTACATGAATCCAACCCACCAGGGCTACATTTAATGCCAACCCTATGGGATTGATACACTCCCGAAGGGTCGGCATGATGCATGAATGCAGCCCTGGTGAGGAACTCACCAGGGCTACATTCAAGCATCATGCCGACCCTATGGGGTTGATGAACTCCCTAATGGTCGACATGATGCATGAATGTAGCCTTGGCGAGCTACTCACCAGGGCTGCATAAGAGGGTCAAATTCATGTTGTTCAGGGATGTTTAGGAAGGGGAGTATAGAGCAGTCTCAGGCCCCGACTCTATAATAGTAGAATCTGGGCAAACTCATATTAAAAAAAATGTGTTTTACTAACTTGTCCTGAGGAGTTGACCAATCAATTCCTGTGCATCAATTCCTGTGCACTGCCTGACAGGAAGTAACAGTCTATATATAGCAGTTCCACCAGTCCCATTTGGAGCCCTTGTGGTGGAAAAGGGTACTGGTTGAGCGAGTCTGGGTATAGAGTAGAGTAGTACAGGGTTTACAGTCTGGCTATTTGACCCACCCTCTCCATTCCAGCATTAACCCTGAGTACCCCATACCCCACCTCTCCCGCCACTACCAACCCCACTCAGTGCACCACGTGCATTAACTAGGTCATTCCATTCTCCAGACTGATGTTCTGATATATTACAGTGTGGGAAACCACTTGACTACCACCTGCTGTGTAAGGTGCATTAGGGACAATCTGAGTGAAATTAGATGCCCCAAATGGTGCAGACCTTACTTATATCCTGATTCAGTTACACGCTGCTATTCCTGAACCTAAGAAGTACTTTATATTTGAGATTTTAAGCATTTTTGTGTTTGTCTACCACCTCCTATGTCATCTAACAGGGGGCAGTGCAAAAAATGGCTGACATTCAGAGTGTCCCACACTGTACCTTACTATAGGCAACCTCCGTTGTGAGAGTGTATTGACCCAGTTTATGCACTTGCAGTGCACCCTGACCCAGACTACCCAAACCTACATGGTAAGGGAGTGGTCATTATTAAACACAGGAGGATTAAAAATTGATCGCGGTTGACCCTTTTTACCTATACCGTTAACTCTCGCATAGAAGCTGCGGCTAGTACAGGAGTCAGATCGTCAGTGCGGCTTATAGGATCAGCCCAGAGTCGGGTGCGGCTTATACACAAGTTTTTAGATGTATAATACAGTACTAAACTCGCCATAATAATACCCCCTGTGCGGCTCATATGATTCTCCTAAACTAGGGGGCCAGCTTATACGCGAGAATGCACGGTAGTTACTCACTAGCTTGTTTGCTATAAAGGGGTAAAACATGTTTGCCTCCCCCCCCCCTCAATCCAATTTATATGGTTCAGCCCTCACAAGAGGTACATCTTCTGCCCCCCCCCCCCTGTTATTGAAAAATGTCACTCCCTAACCTGTGTTGCCCCTAGCAAACTGTGCCAAGTGCTTCACTGTATTCACTTTACCTATCCCACACCCCTCCCAGAGGGGAGGACATGAGATGTGGAATCAATTTAACTTCCTCTTCCTCTTTAACCCTCTATGCCCCCCCCTGCACACACACACACACACACACTCACTCACCTACACATTATAGCATGACCCAAGGACCCCTACCTCCGCTCAACATGAAATGCTCGAACCAGTTTTATCCCAAGCGTTCCTACCATGAACCACTGAGCCTCGCATTACTGATCGTATTGTGCAAATGAGTTGGATGATGTTGAATACAGCGATATGGTAGAATAATCCATTTAGATCATAAAGGACAATTTTATTTATTATGACAGCCCCTAAGTTAAAGAGAATCATCACCTTTCAATAGTTGAGAAAATTGATTAACAGTTTTAGGTCCTGTTTCACTGGCCGCACTGACCCACACTATTATTCATTATTTATGAATTGCCAAGCCTACATTATCCTGTAGCCACCATGACAACCAAGGTATGATGTACCCTACTGACTGGATCTCTGTATCTACAGTTATAGAAGACGTCTTACATTGGTGTCTATATCTTCCAGGGACTTATCCTATTTGTAGTTAAAGCTTGACCGTCATCGTTGAAGTGAGGCCAAAAGCACTTTGGATATAGTTCAGTTTTCATTCACAAGAGGGCTCTTAAGGGCTGAGAGCTCAGCTGTTACAGGCACAAGATAAGGTGAATATGTTGGAGCTGGACAATGCTCATGGTCCCCTGTCCAAACACTGCTGCCCTCTGGTTGAACTGTTATTTTAGTCCATGTATGGAAAATGCTGAACTTATTCCCTGACGGCCCAGCTTTAAGTCTAGCCACGAGACCCAGTTTTGTAAGTCCTATCCAGGTTTGTGCAGCACTGCCCGCTCTAGCTCTGTGACCTTGGGACAGCAGGGCTGGTATTATCCCGGCTGACCCCAATCATAACCTGCTCAGACAGGGGCACATTAAACCCTACCCCTGTCCATCACCTTCACTAGAATCACAGGCTTAAACTGATCAGCCTGACTATACTGGGAGTAGATGACTGTATATACCACAAGGTATGACACAGCTAGACGCCCATCGTCTTTATCCCCTAGATGGCCCTAATGTTCCATGTATTTGCCAATAGACAGGTGGCACCATCTGAAGTCTATAGATGATGGAGGACTAAGAGGTTTACATAATTATTACTAATTAGATGGCACTACCCGCTATGGCTAAACCCATGGCACAGTATGCCATCTAGAGTATAAAGTTTAAGCCTGTGACTAGAATAGCGGCTGCCCCACAGAGCTCCACCTTACCCATTCAGGCTAGCACGGCTTTTAGTATCCTATCTCGATTAGGCTGGACCCAATATCAACTCTACAATGGACTTGCCAGACTAGTTTTGTCCAGGCTGACCTCTTTTATAATCTACTGAGACCGGGCCACGTTAAATCTATCTCTTCAGCACAACCACCACACAGCCCTACCTTCACCTTGAATGGTTAGAGACCTTGGTTCAGCCTCTTTGTGTTCAATACTGTCTGGAAACCAAGTTTATAGGACAGACAACATCGAGCTCTATACTGAACTTAGAGCATAGAACATGCCATACTAGACTACCACTAAAGCTCTATTGAGGCAAAGATGGTTTCTTGCTTCACCTAACTACATGTGATTCTGTCTCAACTCCCGAGGGCCTTGCCGCTACCTCACATATAGTCTCCTAGGCCTGCCGTCCCATTCAGGTAGTGTGTGTGTGTGTGTGTGTGTGTGTGTGTGTGTGTGTGTGTGTGTGTGTATGTGTGTGTGTGTGTGTGTGTGTGTGTGTGTGTGTGGGGGGGGGGGGGGGGTGAGTAGTGTCCCATGTGTACACACCATCTGCACCCCCCGGCATACCACCAGCACCTCCTTCTACATAGACTCCCATAAAGGAGCTTATGTAAAGGCTACTTAGAATAGTGCAAAGAACAGGAGGTAGCAAGAAGAAGCCGTGATATGCTGTGATAGCCAAAGCCGCCTGACATACGGACCAATTTTCTAAAGGGTAGATCGTGTCACATACAAAATAGGAAATCTAAGGTTATCGACGAGGTTATCTACAAATAACCATGTCTCTAGATGCTACATATATGATTGGGATACTTCGTGCTTACACTCTATTTAACCCCCATGCAACGACAGACCTGTGCATCGCACCTGCCTGGTGCTGTGAGGGACCGTGAAATCTCGTGTAGCGGTTGTACACGAGTCAGACTCATGATCAGCTTTCTTTTGATAACAAGCATGCCTATATAGGGTGTGGCTTATAGGATAGTTTTTTTAAAGTATAGTACAGAAACAAATTAGCCATTATCAGATCTCTTGTGCAGCTTATATAGGCCTAATCTGTCAAAGTTAGGGTGTGGCTTAGACGCAAGAATTTATGGTAGTCCAAGTAGATGGACTAAGGAGACATATCAAAATGATGGTGAAGACATCGGACACAAGAGTACCTGCCCTGAGGCAATGGGTACAGTGTAGTCTCACTCCCTCCTTGCACCCACCTACCCAGCCTACCTACCTACCTACCTCCCCCCCCCCCAGACTACACACCGTCCTTAAAGGGTTAAAAATAAATAAAAAATGGCTTCTCAAACATAGATTCAATACGGCAAAAGATATCAGTAGGAAGGCCATTAACATAAAGGGACCTGCATTGAGGCAATAGAAAGAAGTGTGTTTCAGGCAACCAGACCCTTGAAAACAGGGCTGATCCTATCATGCCATCCTTTAGTGATATGCCATCCTTAAAGGGACCTGCATTGGAGGCAATAGACAGAGTATAGTCTCAGTCCTCTCCTTCCTCCCACTCAGCCTAGCTACCTCCCTACCTACCTCCCCCCAGACCTCAGCCAAGTCCAGCACAGACCGGGCAGGAGGAGGGTGGGCTGTTATTGAGACGTCCCGTCATAACACGGTCTGGCAGTAGGAGGGATGTCTGATTGCGTCCACTAATATTTATCAACCAGCGTGTCTCCAAGGTGAACAGCTACGGGGACACGCTGCAGCAACAATCTATACTGTAAGGTCTCCAACAGAAACAAATTACGGATAAATAGCATATATATATCATTTTATATATATACATAATATATATACTGTAAACATATATATTTTTGCGCTGTACATATTTTCACGATATTCGCGATTTTTAAATATCTGCGAAAATATGAACAGAGCGAATATTTATACAGTATTGAATTAAATTTTCGAATCGACTGTGGCAAACACACGCAGTGGCGTGAGACCACCCGCGCACCCCCAAGCGGCGAGACAATGAACTAATACTCCACGGTCGGATAACAAACCCAGGGCGCGGGGCATTACACTTCTGTATATACGCATATAAACGACTGCATCCTTTATATAGACAGAAAAGGTCATTTATGGCAAATTCACGAAATATCTTACACGCGAAAATATCTACATTTACAGTACATAATTCAGTGCACACAGGCCACTTATTTAGCGCTTATTACGCACTGCAAATTCTCTAAGACAAGCGCTTACTAATGCCATTGGAGCTGGGCGGTGCCTACTGGAAAGGTTATTGGTCTGGGATCTCAGCGCTCAAGGGCTATTACAAAGGCAATGCTAAACATTGCATCCCTAGTCTTATAATTCTGATCTATACCTAAGTAAATATATCTTCAACCAACAGGTCTCCTGACCCTAACCGCCGATTCAGTATACTACATTGTATGACTACTCTGTCGCCTGCTTCCAATCTCACCGTCCATATACTACTTGAATACTCTTGTTCCCGAATCCTTCTGAAGGAAGGCTCTGGTAACTGCCAAATGTTGGGATTTTGCTGGGTCTGGGCAGCCCCTGCTGGTAGGCGGGAACCAGCGAACAGGAACAGGAAATGGAACCAGAAAGGCTGATGGTAAAACTACCAAAAACTACCGTCATACATTCTGGTTCCATTTCCTGTTCCTGTTCGCTGGTTCCAGCCTACCAGCAGGGGTTGCCCAGACCCAGCAAAATCCAAAGTTCAAGGTCATTTGGCTGTTACCAGAGCCTTCCTTCGGAAGGATTTGGGAACGAGAGTAATACTACTTACAGCTCCCTACCTACACCAGTGTAGAGCTAGATGGACTTGGGGCTACCAGGAAGAGGCATGGGGGTAGTGTTTTGAACACAAACTCCAACTACACTTTTACTTGATTTACTCAATGCTCCACACCCTTTCCGGGCGGTTCAAATCATAATTGGGCTCCGACATTTTGGTATACTACGTCTGCTACTGATATATAGTTTAGTAGCCTGCCCCCACTCCCACCGTCCATATACTACTTACAGATCGTGCCCACACTATAGCTAGTGTACATAAAGATACGGCACTAGCACATCGTTGTACTTCAGGTAGTCAGGGGCAAACCCCCCATCTCCTTATCAGGTTAACCTCCTCCTTTCACACCTGGAACAAAGTGACTAATAAGAAATTCACCCATGATGCACTGCTCTGAAGTCAGGGCCTAACCAGAATGTATATGAGTCAAGATGGCGACCCCCATAGCTTAATGCGCTAGTGCCGTATATAGTGTGTTGCAACATGGCTAACTGAATGGGGCAGTGCCAGCTCTAACTATTGCTACTACAGAGAAGCACAGGTCATGCTGGCAATGATTTAACATGAATTAACCTCAAGGCTTTGAGTGTCTGAATTGGCATTTCTTTATAATCCTTTAAGGCCCAGGCTTTAATGTGTCATACCCTTTGTCGTCATAATGCATGATTGCAGCCTTAATGGGTCTACCCACCCTGGCTGCATTCATGCATCATGCCGATCCTATGGGGATGATACACTCCTGTAGAGTTATTTGCAGGGCTGGATTCCTGCAGCTAAGTGAGATACTTTGAATGCTATTGAAATGTGCTCCAAATGTTAGTACAACATCATATTATGAGGATAGGGCACAATATAATGTCGTCTATGGGCAATAGGAGCCCATTTAGCGGGTCTGATGTCAGCCAGGTATAGTACTTTACAATGCATTTCCAACTGGGGAATTATAGCGTGCACCCCGAAAGTAGTAAATTGAGCCATAATCTGATAATTAGTCGGATTATAACCTGAATTATAGGGAATGAGATATAATAAAGTAGGCAACACATGAAGTGTGATCAAAGGAAACACCCTGGTTCAATTTTAAAGAAAGTTTTGAGTCCTAATCATCGGACCATGTCACTTAAGGGGTAACCACCTGTTCTATACAGCTCAAAGAGATTGAGCACCTGCAGGTTTCCATGTCCTCCCCGAGGCCCACCCCAGTACAGGCTGCCAGGAGGGGAATAAGGTAGCGGATACATAAATCATGACGGCAGACATGTTGGACACTCACCAGGAGAACAATTGACCAGCACGATTGGGATTGAAGCCGAGACAGTAAACAGGGCCGGAGCGTTTCTTTCCTCTTCTCCTCTGATTTCGATCACTTCGATCTTAGTCTGGAACCTTGCCATTCCTGAGGAAGGCTGCTGCTGCTGCTGGTGTTTAAGGGCTGATCTTCATAGGTGCCATCTTGCTTCCTTGTTTTGGTGGCGGTAAAACAGTGGCCACAGGCCAAATTCAGGACTGATTAAAAACCGGCCCTGAGATACAAGCACAAGGAGCTTAACCCATTGGTCGATTTGGAGGCCTAATAGACTGATATTCCCACAAAATAGCAATACAAGGCACTATTTTTTTGGGGGTGTTTGTTTGGGGTGTAATGCACCCAAATCGGCCAATGGATTTCCAGCCTAATATTTCAGGTCCTATGAAAGCCTTGCCCCCCCCCCCCCCCACGACAACAAATTGGCTTATTTTGGTTCAAATCACTGGACAGATACCAGGTCTTGTGAATAATTATAGTCTTTGTGGCAGACCCACATTTATAAGTCCTCTCCCCTCCTTGGGAGGCAGACCTGGGTAGGCACACAGAAGTTGGACGACCACCAACATGGTGGTAATTGGAGCCCTTGGACCTCACCCAACCACCTGCAGAGTACAGTGTGTGTGTTTGAGGCACCTGCCGCCCTGTTGGTGCTACACCATAGGCACACCTTAACCATTTAACCCTTTAAGGATGGCATGATACCTTAATGCATCATGCCCTTGGTCCCTATGATGCATGAATGCAACCCTGGCTATCAACTTGCCAGTGCTACATTCGTGCATCATCCGAACCCTTTGGGAGTGGCTCAACCCCATGATGCTTGATTGCAGCCCTGGCGAGTTACTCACCAGGGCTGTATTCATGCATAATGACGAAAATGGGCATGATGTATTAATGCATTATGCCGTCCTGAAAGGGTTAAGGACGGCTTAATGCAGGTCAGTGCTGCATTCATGTATCATGCTGACCCTCATGAGTGTATCAACCTTGTATTGGATACATGTAGCCAGTACTGCATTCATGCATCATGCACGCATCATGCAGACCCTTCAGGAGTGTATCAAACCCATAGGGTAAGCATTATGGATTTATGTGCCCCTGGCGAGTAACTTAGCAGGGCTGCATTTATGCATCTTGACAACAGAGATTCTAATGGGGTCACAGCCTTAGTAGTAGAATCATGTGACACAGTTGTATACTACTACTACCACTACTACTTCTACTGTTACTAGCCCTATACTCCCCTCACCCCTCCTCCTTCAGAGCCTGCCTCCTCATGCTGCTGGGCTCCCCCCCCCCCCTCCCCATGCCGCCTCTACCATCTGGGTGATGATCGCCTGGTACACAGGATAATCTGATAGAGTTCAATATACCTTGTTAAGAGGGAGATTCTAATGGGGTCACAGCCTTATAGGTAGGAGCGTACTACTACTGCTATCACTGCTACTACTACTACTACTACTTTTACTGTTACTAGCCCTATACTCCCCTCACCCACCCTCACCCCTCACCCCTCCTCCTTCAGAGCCTGGCTTCCCATGCTGCTGGGCTGCCACACACCGTCCTCCCCTCTCCTACTGCCTCCCCCAGCCTCCCCCCAGTCTCCCACCAGCTCCCCTACCTCCAGGCGGACCGGCACACAACTGCCTACAGTCGGCGGAGGACCCAGTCAGACCACCAACACCACTACTACTACTCCAAACAGCAGCCTCAGCAGCAGGAGCCCCCAGACATGCAGTGACTGGGTCTACCATCACCACTACCAATACCCTTACCCTCAGAGCAGGAGCTTGTAGCAGGAGGAATCAGAGAGGTCTCCACCACTACAATAGCAGCCTACAGGAGCCTTCAACAGGGTCCAGAAGCAGGAGGAACCAAACAGGCTTCCACCACTACCCCAACAGAAGTCTACAGCAGCAGGAGCTCCCAGACATGCAGTGACTGGGTCTACCACCACCAGTACCCCTACCCTTACAGTAAGAGCTCACAGCCGGAGGAATCCTCCACTTCCCCAACAGCAGTCTACAGGAGCCTTCAACAGTCTAGAGGAGCAACAGGAATCAGACAGGTCTCAAACACTACCCCAATAGCCGTCTACGGTAGTCTCCAACAGGGTCCAGGAGCAGCAGGAGCCCCAGACAGGCAGTGACTGAGTCTACCACCACCACCACCACCACTTCCCTAACCCTCAGAGCAGGAGCTTGTAGCAGGAGGAATCAGAGAGGTCTCCACCACTACTCCATAGCAGTCTACAGGAGCCTCAACAGTCTACAGGAGCAGAAGGAACCAGATAGACCTTCAACACTACCCCCATAGCAGTCTACAGTAGTCTCCAACAGGGTCCAGGAGCAAGGGGGAATCAAACAGGTCTCCACCACTACCACAATAGCCGTCTACAGGGGCCTTCAACAGGGTCCAGGAGCAGGAGGATACCGGCAGTGACTGGGACACACCTCCACTACCACTACCCTCACAGCAGGAGCTTGCAGCCGGAGCAATCAGACAGGTCTCCACCACTACTCCAATAGCCGTCTACAGGCGCCTTTAATAGTGTCCAGGAGCAGGAGCCCCCAGACATGCAGTGACTAGGTCTACCACCAGTACCCTTACCCTTACAGCAGGAGCTCACAGCCGAAGGAATCCTCCACTTCCACAATAGCAGTCTACAGGAGCCTTTAATAGGGTCCAGGAGCAGGAGGAACTGACAGGTCCCCACCACTACCCAACAGCTGTCTACAGGAGCCTTTGACAGGGTCCAGGAGCAGCAGGAGCCCCAGACATGCAGTGACTGGGACACACCTCCACTACCACTACCCTCACAGCAGGAGCTTGCAGCCGGAGCAATCAGACAGGTCTCTACCACTGGCACCACTACCCCAATAGCCGTCTACAGAAGGCTTCAACAGTCTACAGAAGCTCCAAGAATAGGAGGAGCCAAACAGACAGCAGTCATTGGAGGAGCACAGGAGGAGCCAAGTCTCTGTGGTGGTAGCGTCTCAGTGATCGAACAAGTCTGTATTGTTGAACCCGGTCCAGCGGTACTAGTGGTGGCTGTGGAGTCGGAGACGGGCTGTCATCCAAGCCACACCTTCACATAAGGTACCCTCCTGGAGCACCTACCCAGCCTGGTGCTACCTGAGGGCAGCAACACTCTGTAGGACGCCACAGGGTACTAGGCGAGGAGTCACACAGCTGGTTGGAAGGCAGATGAGGCCTTTTTTCCTGTTATATCTTGTAAAAAGGGCTTAATTGCCTTAATTTATTTCCGCTCATCGGAACAAATGCTGGTGTATGCATTAAACCGTCTACCAGGCCATACATACTTGCCAGGATAAATAAATGAAATTCAATTTAAATCAAGGAAGGCCAGGATACCTCCGATGAGCAGCTCACAAGGGCTCGCCAGGACTGCTCACCGGGGCTGCTCACCAGGGCTGCAGTTACATACACCTTTACAGCCTGAGCCTGTTGGTGTGATGCACTCCTGATACACTCCCGAAGTGTCGGTATGATGCACTCATACAGAATCTTATAGATATACTGCATCTTATAGATATACTGCATCTTATAGATATACTGCATTTTATAGATATACTGGATGAGTCAGACAGCTGGCTGTAAGTTAGAAGAAGCCAGGTGGTCTTTGAAGTATTGGATAGCGTCTACTCGCATCGTAGCCAACAGCTGGTTCTCTGGAGTGATACTGCTCTATGTGACAGGAGTGTAGGAGGCATCTGAGATATTGTATAGTGTATCCTTACACTCTAAAGCAACCCAGACACAGCGCAACCAGTGGATGCCAACACTGCATGTCTGCAGTCATAGAACCCGTGAGGTATTTGTTGCCAATACTACAGCACTGGGGAGGAAAGCACCACAGGGTTGTTAGGAGCTCTCTGGAGGAGACTCTGTACCCCTAGACTCAAACCTGCGTGAGGGGTTGGAGGGGCTAGTTACATTCACAGGTGGTTTTACTCCCCTGACCCACCAACAGTCTGGCCGGTGTGAGCCCACTACACCTACCCACCTATCCGTCCACAGTGTGTTAGCACAGGAAGGTTCCTGTCTGCCTGTAGGAGATAGCTGCAGCAGTGCCAGACCTGTCTTGCCCTATTTCAGTCTGGGACAATCACTGTCTGGAATCCCAATTAGCATTAAGGGTAACGACACAGTCCTGAGCCGGCAGAATCAGGCATAGATCCTGCTGTACTTGCTCTCCCATTTACTCAATATTACCATTCATCCAGACCCACAGACACACCCACAGTGAGCTTCTACAGGGCAGATCTTGTACATCCGTAGGAGGTAGGTACAGGACACTAGAGCAACAGTGCTATACACATCTAACCCTCTCCATCAGTGTTGACCAACCCCCGCCCACAGTGTGGTAGCACAGGGCAGTTCCTGTAGATCAGTAGGAGGTATAGACACAGCACACAGGAGCAACAGTCCAGCACACCTCACCATCTCTATCAGTGTACATCAACCACTGTCTGGTACAGCTACCCGTTCAGGCACCGGAGCATCAGTGCTACACCCCTCACCCTCAGTATACAGCTGTCTGGGATATCAATTAGGGGGTAACGACACCGTCCTGAGCCGGCTGAATCAGGGATATATAGATCGTGCTGTATTTGCTCGTCTATTTACTCAATACTATCCATTTATCCTCACTGACAGACAGTCAGGGCCATGTCAGCCCCGTGTCTACAGTCTGGAGGCTGCCCCAGGTCTCTCTAATCTAGTGTAGCAGCAGTGGGTAGAGGAGAAGGAGAGGAGGACATTACCGGGCTGCTGGGTTTGTATGTTTCCCTTCCCAGGTGGTTGGGTGGGCTACACTCACGCCCACTCACCCGGAGTATCGTGTCGTTGAGTGACTCTCCTGTCGTTGAGTGACTCTCGTGTCGGTGAGTGACTTTTGGGTAGTGTCTGAGTTACTCAGTTGCTCATCTGGGAGCTACACGCACGGCACAGTACAATTCCTTGTGGGTAGCTTTACTGCAGAACGACAGCAGGTGGATAACGACTGTGTCAGTGAGTGACTTTTTGTGTCGGTGAGTGATTCTCGTGTCGGTGAGTGACTCCTAGATAGTGTCTGCCTTACTGAGTTGCTCATCTGCGAGCTACTCGCACGACACAGTACAGGGCATCCTAAGTAGATAGCTATACTGGATGTTATAGGAAGTAGATAACTGGTGTGTCAGTAAGTGACTTTTTCTGTAGTATCCATCTCACCGAGCTGCTCATTTGTGAGCTAGACAGCACAGTATAGGGCATGCTGAGGAGAAACCTGTGAGGGGATATTGTTGAGCTGAACTACTCATGTAGCCTATAGGCCATTCTGAGCTGCTCATTTGCTCAGTATAGGGCATGCCTGGGATCTACCTGTGAGCTACACGACTAGGGTATCCTGAGTGCATATCTTTACTGAAGGATATAGCAAGTGGATAACGACTGGAGAGGATAGGATAGCAACAATTAATAATACAGGCGATTTGTACATCTTCATCCACAGGTGCGTGGGCAGTGCGTGCCCTCTGTTCCATGTGATTGTGAGAACTGCTCCTCCCCCACTACCACAGACCACAGACACCTCCCCATCCACGGATATACATCTGCAATAGGAGGCCTCCAGTAGGACAGCACTGCATGAGGAGGAAGTCAGACCCCACGGTAGACACCCTAGGACGCGCAGTGTCAGTGTTAGAGCAGTGAGGCAGGAGGCTATAATTACTGCAGTGACCAGACAGTTCACAGGAATATAGGTCTGCAGCTCGTGAGATCTATCCCGATCCTGTACGTGACGTGCTTGATACGGAGTAGACGGCAGGAGGGGTCACTCTCTGCCCACCTGTGCTGATTTAGGGCGGTAAGTGAGGTGGTTGTACTACTGGGAATCTACTGACACCTAGGGCTGCGTGTCCCGCCTGTCATACCAGAGGTGAGGAAGGACGTGCATTGACTGACGGTATTGTACTAAGAGGCTTAACGAGCAGCAGCTGAGGACTAAGTGGACTATATACGGATACCCAGGTGTAAAACAAGGTGAGTAATCGGTTTTCTTTCATTGTGAATACGAACTGTCAAGGTTAAAGCAATGGGAGGGTCGTATGCAAGTGAAGTGTGCAATAACCCTTAGCCATATTGCACGCTCTGCCCGTATTGCACGCTCTCAGGGGTCGCCAGGGGTCGCCATGGGGTCGCCATCGAGTTGCTAGGCTACTGAGGGTCACGTGACCTGCGCGGAATTCAAAATGGCGGCACCACGGAGGTAAACAAACACCGCGGAAGTAAGAAAATATCGTGGAAGTAAACAAACATGAATTGTGTATCTCTTTTACAGTGAAATACCCTGAAATAAACACAGAGCGTCACTCAAAAGTGACCTCGTCAGTAGTTATTCCACTTGAGATGCCTGTCCCGTATTGCACTAGGCCTACGGCCAGCGTGCAATACGGGGCAGGCATCTCTCGTGAAATAACCACTGAGTCGGTCACTTTAGCGTGCAGCTCTGTCTATATATAGCGAAGACGCGGGAGGGACCTTGCTCCTGTGAACAACACATGCCTCCCACTAGCAGATCTCACGAGATGTTGGTTCTGGTCTCGTAACGTAGCTTGTTCCTGGTATATCATGGAGCGTGGGAGCCTGGTCACTGCCTAAATATCACGAGGGATTCCGTGCTCAGTGCTAACATCACCGCACATACGTTAATAACCACCTGTGAGATAGTTAACGTGTACAGATAAGTAGCCTTAGATGATGCCCTGGCATGTGCAAAAGATGTATACTACTACAAGGCCATAGGTGGCATATCGGGGAAGAAGATCTTGGGTAACTAGTTCAATTTGTGCCTCTGGCACTTCACATAGAAATATATTGGGTGATAGGGTGATCTCACATATTTGATATACATCAGGACTGGTGAGGGACTGTAAACTAAAAAGATGCATGCCTCCTTCATCTGATAATCCATGACCACACACCCCACTTACGACGACAGCTGTAAGCATTCAGTATGAGCATAGGCCATGTATCTGCTGAGGAGATACATATATGCATTAATAGCAAAGGTATGGTCTCTGTCCCTCAGCTATCCAGCCTGCAAACATACTACAGACTAGAGATGCATACACCCTCACACTCATTTCATATACTACTACCCTTCCACCTTAACCCTTTAAGGGACGAACAGTCAATTAATGCAGCTTCCCATTGCTGCATGATGCATGAATGCAGTCCTGACTTCCCAGTGCTGTGTTTTTATGCATCATGCCAATCCTCCCGGTTGAGACACTCTCAAATGCTCGGCATGATACACCGCAATGATACACTATACTGTAGTGCTGCATTTATGCATCATAACTACAAAAGGGCATGGTTTATTAAAACAGTATGCTGCCCTTAAAGGATTAGGATATAGGCATGGTCTTTGTCTCAGCTATGGCAGCTGCAGTGCTGCATACATTCGGCTGTAGACAGAGATACATGTATAAACAACAGCTCATCTCCCCCTCCTTGCACTACTCACACCCCACCACTCAGCCCACACAGAACGTCTCTAAGCTCCAGAACTTAGTCAGTACTGGCTGACAAATCAGTCAATAGTACCTAAAAGAGTTAGTGATTTTTTTGGGTCCCTATAGTTAATACTGTCAGAGTGGTCAGTACTGACCAACTGAGCTTTCCAGCTAACGGAAATACGTTACATTACGTCAGAATAACGTTTTTAATTTTTGCCACACTAAGAAGTCATAGAGAAATGTTAAATAATGTTGTATAACGTTTCTTTGTTTACTGGGTTAGTTACTCCATTTTCAATGTGTATTAGGCTTTTTGAATAAAGCATTAGTCTTATGATAGATTGCCTCAGTCATTTTTGAAAAATGCCTAGCCAACTGACCAATGTCCCTATGACTAACCTGGGATAGCCACTACAGACTATGGGCCGGAGCATTTAGATTATCTGTGTACTACTCCCTCTACCACTCAGCCTACATAAAGACACTAGAGTTACCAGAGCTGCATATCTCTGTATGCATTAACAGGAGGTCTGGTCTTTGTCTGAGGGCGGCACCTCCCTACCCCTACACTGAAAATCCATAGTTTGAAAGGGTTAGTCAGTACAGACTAACCCAGGTTGGTCATATGAGTGTTAGTCACAATGGCTAAGTTATATTCAAAAATGACCGAGGGGTCAGTCAGTAGTGGCTAAACTAGGTCCATCATTGGTGTGTTGTATTTGTATACCACTAGTTGGGGCCACCTGTGATGACCACTCAGTGGCTCCCCCTGGAACTAAAAAGACTAAGGTGGGTTGGTCAGTAGTGACCAATCTGACAATAATAACTAATCTAGGTTGGTGGTATAGGGAGCCAAAAAATTACTAACTAGGTTAGGCACTAGTGACGGAGAGGTTGGGCGTATAGGGAGCCTAGGAATATCAGTGAACTGTGTGTACGGTATGTGTGTGTGTGGGGAGAGGGAGGGGGGGGGGGTTATATAACACTCCTTTAGTCATACAGTCAGTCAGGGTAGGATGCAGAGCAGTGCGACTTAACCATTTAAAGGTGCAGATCTTGGTACCCCTCCAGCGGCAGTCGCAGTGGAGCTGGGACAGGTACTAAGGCCTATATATACGGGCACTTGGGCTTTAAGAATGGCATGGCTCATGCCAACCCGTCAAGGGGATGAATGCATTGGTGAATCATGCCGACCCTTAGGGACTGTCTCAGCCCCATCCCAGTGGGCACAAAACCTTGATTCAACGTTGAAAACTGGTTGATATAGGGTTACAGGGTAGATCAACCTGTTTTCAACATTGATGCAATGTTGTAATTTCAATGTTGTCAACCAACACCTGTTTCAACATTGATGCAATGTTTGGATATCAACTTTGAATCAACCATGGGTTTTCCCACCTTTCCCACTAGGTGCCTCCACAACCTACTCCTTGGCATTTCTATCTCCATGCTACATCGATTTTCCCTAATTGTAAGCTCTTATTTTCTCATCAATTTATACAATTGATCAAAATCTCATTCATTTTCATTGACAACTATGGTGTGTGCATTTGGTAGACATTTGGAATTAAATGACAAGAATACATGCATGGTTTCAGTAAGACACCCTTCATGTTGCTAAGAATGATGGATAAAGCCTCAGTCATGACCAGGTCAGTTTGAAATGGATGTGAATGCCTCTTAGCGTGATCATCAGAGGTCATTCATGTACCCCTACCCTGGATAGTGCTGGAACTAGCATTTAATCTTGGAGAAATGGGGATGGGGGAATGTTGTAATGAAAATATATACATTGAAGGAATGAGTCTACATAAAAATACTGTATCTTATATACTGAATATCAAATTATGCATCAGCAGTCAATATCAAATCAATGTAAATCATTTCATTATGTTTATTTGTTGTTGATTTACAATGGTCATATCAATGTTGAATCACTGATGAATGATCAACGTTGATGACCTCATCAATATCAACATAATGACAACCCTGTATCAACTGTTGATATTGTAGCATTTTCTCCGCTCGTATAGTGGGGGGGGGAAGGGTTGACTTCTCGTTGTGTTCTCTAAAGTCAAAAGAGGTGTGTTCGAGACACGGGGGTTCGGACCACTAGGATGGCGTTAACACTAGGTAAGGACACATGACAACAAGTAAAATTACAGTTCAAATGCTCTTTTATTCTAGACATAATAATATAGTTGTATGAAGGATAAGTAGATGTCTATCGGCACGCGGTAGGCCTAATATAAATGCTCGGCGACGTTCGGTTGAATAAATCTAGGGGCCAGGATTTAAGACTAAGCCCAAGTTCTATCTCTAAGTGTGCAGGAGGGCCAGGACTCCGCTAAGCCCGAGGTCTACAATAAAGTTAAGTGACAAATACATTTGGCCAGGACTCCGCTAAGCCCACGGTTCTACGATAAAGTGATGAATATGCTCGGTTTCCCGGGTAAAACTCGGTACGTCTGTGGATCGAGGTTTCTAAGTGTCGGTGATGGGGGGCGCCGGTGAATTCTTGATCTAAAGTTGGTTTGAAGGTTCTCTGAAATAAAGTTCCATGGTTTTAGAGTTGGCTAAAGATGGGTTTCTGAAGGTTCCTAGGTCTTGAAAGTGCAGGTCTAAAGGGGTCATCTTGAAGGTCTAAAAGTGCAGGAGTGCAGGTTGTTTGAAGATAGTGCAGGTGGTCTGAAGGTAGTGCAGGTGGTCTGAAGATAGTGAGCTGCTCCTGGGGTGTGGTGGGATTGAGAGCCTGGTGGGTTCTGCCTGATTGGGGTGGGAGCCCTCCCTTTTATGCTACCAGGCTGGAATGATCACGTGACCAAGTCTCAGCCAATCAGAATCCAGCCAATCAGGTTCCAGTATTTATAACTTCTCTATTATAAAATAATGGTAATATTTAGCAAATTGAAAGTTGTGGCATGTTAATCTAGAGTGCCACATTAGTGGGGAACAGCACTTGAATTGTGTAAATCTATAGAGAATAAGCTAGAATAGGAGTGAAAAGAACTAGGGTCTGGGGAAGGGCCAAAATGGCCCTTTCAGCCATTTTCTCAGTTCAGATCAGGGTCCTCTTATCTGCTAAAATACAGTGATTTAAACTATGATTTGGTCCACTAGCCTAGGTAGGCTAGCTTGGTGAAGGCCACTTCTAACTAGTGTGCCCCTTTAATTTGGGTGACTTTGTATATTTAAGCAGTAAATCAGAAAGCTTGGGTTGGTAAGGTTTGAGGCTAGTTGGCTGTCAGTCTACCAGAGCCCAGCATGGAGAAAACATGGAGGTTGGGGGTGCTGGGGATTTGCTCAAAATACACATAGAAAACAGCAGCATCCGGACTATTCCAAAGAGGAGTAGACAGCTAAAGGTCTTGTCTTTGGTACTGACTATAGTAGGTGAGGTGACTTTATTTCAATTTGCAGTTTGAAGGGTGTTTGCAGGGCCATGTCAGGGGCGATAATAGGTGCATTGGGGCCGCACAGGGACGCGCAGGGCCGCAGTTCTCACGCCGGCCCCGGCTGCCGGTCCCGCCCGCCCGCCGCTGGCAGCGCCGAGGGGGGGGGGGAGTAGACGACGCGAAACGCTACACCGACCCCTTCTTGAAAATATGCGACCCCGCATCTGGGCACTCTACGAAGAAGTCGACTTCTTCGAAATATTATTTCACCAGCTCTGGGAAATCGGGTGTCTAGTGTTGAAGTGTAGTCAAATAAAGTTTCGCTGACCCTTTCCAAAACTTTGTAAGTGCTAAGATGTATGTGTTCTTAGACTCCGGGAATGTATGATAAAGGGGTCAGTTCGACGAAGGCAGTGAAGGTAAGTATCCAATGAAGGTGACATCTATGATGAAGCTCTTCTATGGACGATGAGTATAACAGTTTCTCTACTGCTACCTGTAGTTGGTTGCAGCAATCAGCATCTTTGTTTCTAATCCTAACAATACACATAAGTCAAGTTTCATAAAAATAAGTTCTGCGATGAGCCCGCATAAAAAACTGGCCCAGTTCCAACATCAGAGTCAAGGTAAGGTAACAAGGCGAATCATCTGGCAGATAAACACTGTCTAGAGGTCCCCATCTTCCCACATAAAGAGTGACATGCAGCACTGCCCTTCCGGGGATGCTCTACCCGACAGTCCACACTGTCAGAACTCAGCTTTCTGAGCTACTCTCTTTTGCAAAAAGATGACATACAGTGCACCCAGCACTGTCCCATCTCTGCTGACAGTCTGTATGTGACGACATACAGTGCACCCAGCACTGTCCCATCTCCGCTGACAGTCTGTATGTGACATCGACATACAGTGCACCCAGCACTGCCCTCCTCTCCGCTGACAGTCTGTATGTGACATCTGCCACTGCCTAACCCTCTACAGCAGCACACGATGTCAGGATCCAATGACCAGTGAATTTCTCTCTTTTACCAGGGGATAACCATCTCCTCTCCATCTTGCACTCGGTAGGCACCTATTCTCGTATCGCTTTCATCAGTCTTAAGAAGGGGGCATGTCCCATGCTTGGTGAATGGATATCACACCAATCAAAAGGACATAACCAAAGTCGTCATCAGTTTCAGTGCTGGCGCATCTCTTCCTTCAAGCGTTGAATGGCTGCCCAGCTTGAGTGGCTACCATCTGGCTGCCTGAACCGCTTGATTCAATAACAGCCTGGAGGCAGCTTTCAACTGGCCTGTTCGGTGAGCCTGGACTAAATGAGTTGCACTCATTGGCGTAGTGCCCATAATTCCGGCACCTATAGCATTGGACTTCAGCTAGTCGCCGAGGTTGGCTCCTCTCAAAATGTTGGACTCCAAATTCGGTGGCCACAGCTTCTACCGCCGGGGGCTTAGGCGCCACCTGTGATTTCTTTGCCTTCTCAGAGTCATCAAATGTCTGGTAGTCCACGGCCATGTCTATGGCGTCATTCAGGCTTTTCACCTTGCTGACGTGCACATGGCGCCTCATGTCCTTTGTCGGGAGTCCTCGTATAAAGTGGTCCATCAGGGCCCTTTCACTCAAAGGGCTGTCCGGGTATGCTTGAAGGGCCAACCGTCAAACAGTGGCACCATATGTTGAGACACTCTCGTTGGGACTCATGGCACGGTTGTGAAGCTGTACAGCGTACGAGTATTCCCTCCCAGGAGGGTAGAACCGTTGTCGTAGTGATGATTCAAGCGTTTCTTGGTCATACTGAAGATGTTCCGGTATGGAGGAGAGTACCTCATGTGCATCTTCTACAAGTGAACAAGCCAACTGCAGACCATACTCCTGATCATCCCAGTCGTTCCACACAGCAATGCTGCGGAAGTGACTGAGCCAATCAAGCAGGTCAGCTTTACCATTGTAACGAATCGGTTCCTTCGCCTTCCTTCGGTGCCGGTTCTCATAAGGGGGTCTAGCATTACACGGTGTGGTGAGGGTTGGTAGGTTCACCATGCTATGGTCTTGATCCAGGAATAGAGATATGCTGTCACTTAAGCCTTGGTCCTCGGGAGTCTCGGTGACGTGGTCAGCCTCAGATTCAAAGGTTGATGACTCGCTCATTGGTTCGTTCTCAGATCGGCTAGCCCGAGGAGAGAAGAAACTTCGGACAGCCGTGAAACTCTTACTCAGGAAGCTCATACTGCTGGTTGTGAAGAAATAAGTTCCTGAAGATAATTGCAGCGGGTAGAGTAAAAATCTGTCTGCAAAAATAGGCCTATGTAATTTTAGGAAAGAGTCTGACTGAAAAAGTTAATCAAATGTCCTCACTAGTGTGACTTAGCCATCCTGGTCACGGCGCCATTTTCTGTAGCGTTTTCTCCGCTCGTATAGTGGGGGGGGGGAAGGGTTGACTTCTCGTTGTGTTCTCTAAAGTCAAAAGAGGTGTGTTCGAGACACGGGGGTTCGGACCACTAGGATGGCGTTAACACTAGGTAAGGACACATGACAACAAGTAAAATTACAGTTCAAATGCTCTTTTATTCTAGACATAATAATATAGTTGTATGAAGGATAAGTAGATGTCTATCGGCACGCGGTAGGCCTAATATAAATGCTCGGCGACGTTCGGTTGAATAAATCTAGGGGCCAGGATTTAAGACTAAGCCCAAGTTCTATCTCTAAGTGTGCAGGAGGGCCAGGACTCCGCTAAGCCCGAGGTCTACAATAAAGTTAAGTGACGAATACATTTGGCCAGGACTCCGCTAAGCCCACGGTTCTACGATAAAGTGATGAATATGCTCGGTTTCCCGGGTAAAACTCGGTACGTCTGTGGATCGAGGTTTCTAAGTGTCGGTGATGGGGGGCGCCGGTGAATTCTTGATCTAAAGTTGGTTTGAAGGTTCTCTGAAATAAAGTTCCATGGTTTTAGAGTTGGCTAAAGATGGGTTTCTGAAGGTTCCTAGGTCTTGAAAGTGCAGGTCTAAAGGGGTCATCTTGAAGGTCTAAAAGTGCAGGAGTGCAGGTTGTTTGAAGATAGTGCAGGTGGTCTGAAGGTAGTGCAGGTGGTCTGAAGATAGTGAGCTGCTCCTGGGGTGTGGTGGGATTGAGAGCCTGGTGGGTTCTGCCTGATTGGGGTGGGAGCCCTCCCTTTTATGCTACCAGGCTGGAATGATCACGTGACCAAGTCTCAGCCAATCAGAATCCAGCCAATCAGGTTCCAGTATTTATAACTTCTCTATTATAAAATAATGGTAATATTTAGCAAATTGAAAGTTGTGGCATGTTAATCTAGAGTGCCACATTAGTGGGGAACAGCACTTGAATTGTGTAAATCTATAGAGAATAAGCTAGAATAGGAGTGAAAAGAACTAGGGTCTGGGGAAGGGCCAAAATGGCCCTTTCAGCCATTTTCTCAGTTCAGATCAGGGTCCTCTTATCTGCTAAAATACAGTAATTTAAACTATGATTTGGTCCACTAGCCTAGGTAGGCTAGCTTGGTGAAGGCCACTTCTAACTAGTGTGCCCCTTTAATTTGGGTGACTTTGTATATTTAAGCAGTAAATCAGAAAGCTTGGGTTGGTAAGGTTTGAGGCTAGTTGGCTGTCAGTCTACCAGAGCCCAGCATGGAGAAAACATGGAGGTTGGGGGTGCTGGGGATTTGCTCAAAATACACATAGAAAACAGCAGCATCCGGACTATTCCAAAGAGGAGTAGACAGCTAAAGGTCTTGTCTTTGGCACTGACTATAGTAGGTGAGGTGACTTTATTTCAATTTGCAGTTTGAAGGGTGTTTGCAGGGCCATGTCAGGGGCGATAATAGGTGCATTGGGGCCGCACAGGGACGCGCAGGGCCGCAGTTCTCACGCCGGCCCCGGCTGCCGGTCCCGCCCGCCCGCCGCGGGCAGCGCCGAGGGGGGGGGGGGAGAAGACGACGCGAAACGCTACAATATTATGTCGCTACACACATTGAATCAACATTGAATCAACTGAAGTTTGCCCACTGGGATAGGGCCGACATGATGCTTGAATGCAGTACTTGCAAGTTACTTGCTAGGCCTGCATTCATGGCGACCGAAGGCATGATACATTATTCCATCCTTAAAGGGTTAACGACCTCTAATACCTTTGTATGCCGGGGTGATCTATAATGTGGAGGAGAAGAGGAATGGAGAGACAGAGATAGACAGAGACAGAGACCGAGACAGAGACAGAGACAGAGACAGAAAGAAAAAGAGAGGGAGATATTCATTTCAGAGTACACTGCATGTAAACCCCATTGTTGCCTTGTGCATCTTGCAGCAAGTGTACTATTTCAAAGCATTCCGTATTCAGTAGACATTCATGTATGATATCAGATACCATATAACACTCCACAATAATTATGAATAATTTATTGTGTATCCTATGATAGTATACATTTGCTGGTCATCATAATGCATCAATGCTTCCTGGCGAGTAACTCGACAGTCCTGCATTCAAGTATAACGCCTATGGGGTTGAGACGGTCCGGGAAGGGCAGTATCATGCACCAATGCAGCACTGGCGAGTCGCTCACTAGGGCTGCAATGGTGAGTTATGACGACCGGTCCCTTTTAGCAACATGCCGTCATTAAAGGGTTAAATGAAATGGTTAAGTAGCTAAGGTAATGGTGTCTAATGACACTGGTTACCTGTGCCGCCTAATCAGCCCTCACCTGTACACCAGGTAACATGTACCTAATGACCACAGGTGGGCGCTGTCTTAGATCTGGGCCACAAAGGACCTACCTGAGATGACCTCAAGTTAGCCCTTTAAGGACTGCATGTTGCTAAAAGATGATTTTTGTTGTCATGATACACCAGTGCAGCGCCGGCGAGTAACTCACCAGGGCTGTATTCATGCATTCACCCTATGGGATTGAGACAACCCCGAAGAGCTGGCATGATGCACCAATGCAGCACTGGCGAGTTGACAGGGGTGCATTGGTGGATCATCGGTGGATCATGCGACATGTGGACCTTGAAGGGTTAACACTATATATCGGCCCCTGGATGAGGGCTATAGAACTTCCTACCAGCCTCCAGTTCCCTCTGCCTATTCTGCACACACCCATACAGTCTTTATATGTTGAATGCAAGGTGATGCCTTTAGCGTTGGTTGAAGGTCCATAGCTAGTGCACCATGAGTAGTGCACCATGACGACCAATATAATTTCAGTCTATACGAAAACTTTTTCACCGTGCAGGACATTCGGTCCTGCAGGTGTTTTTCTTTGCAGGCCCGGCTCAATTTTTGCAGGCCCGGATATTGGAGTACAATCTTGCTATTCAAAAATGAAATATAAAACAAGTGTTTTTACTGGCAATGATAATAAATAGGTTTTTCCCTACATGTTACAATTAAATTAACAATTTTGATATGTGAAATAAGAACATTACAGAAAATATTCACACTTTCTGTTTTATGCTGTAGAAACCTTAATAATGGGCCGATTTACAAGCCGTAAAAAATGGCATATAGGCAAAACTCTCTAGAATACAGCCAGCCATTCGGGCCTGCAGTAGCCCTCTTTCTGCTGGACCGGCAGACTTTTTGCCCACTATAGCCGGTGTTCGGCAGGATTTTGTATACACTGTATAATGCAGGCGAGGTACTTGCCATGGCTGCATAAATTCACCATGACAGCATTCTTTAAGTGGCCAGTAAATGGCATGTGAATGCCACTGAAAGGTCATAGTGAGTTTTAAGCTTTGGCTTATAGGAGTCCAATCTGGCCAATGCCAACATTTATGCTGTGTTGTGATATCCATATCATGCATGTCCACCAGTGTGTCAAGACATCTGACTGACCTCCTACGCCCCACCTGTCCTAATCCATATATATATAATCTCCTACACGCCAACATCAATGACACCTTAATATAGACCACCCCCACCCCCTTTTACATCCCCTGACCCTCCTCTCCATCCCCTTGTCCCCTAATAACAGCATGTTCTCAAAGCCCTAACATCAAGGTCTCCGGCCGGTGTCTCCCCCCTCCCAATCCCCTAATCATATCATCCTCCCACCTATCTCATGTCCACCTCACACACATAGCGCCTTAAATCAAAGGTCCCCTCCCCCCAGTCACCATGGTAACTACCATGTCCAGTATGGTAGTGGCCAGGTGCCAACAACCGCAGGTGGTGGTCACCACCCTGGGTACCTGCTGGTTGGGGGGGGGGGCATTATTTAATAGCAGGGTGGGGGGGGGGGGATCCAGAAAGGTTGTTGAAAGTTTTTGAATATTTCTAAAGCGTGACCAACAAATGCAGGAATATTACCTCAAAATCCTGCATTTTGATGTAAACTATTTGAAACATGATTGTCCTGCGAATCTCCTGATATGAGATGTTTGCGAATACAACCATTGTAGAGAGTGTTGCATGCATTTTGCTGAAACTAATGTAAACACAACTTTATTTTGAAAAAGTTACCCTTTCTTGGCGCATTGGTCTATAGAACAGGGGGGTGCAAAAGAAGTTCACCCTTTTCAGCAGAAAAGCCATGACGTTATTAGAGTTGAAAAGGGAGACTATTTTTACCCCTCTTAAGGTTGAGGGGGCAGTTGGCACTTTTTCATGTGCTGGGGCGAAGGTCTTCTACCCCCTCCCCCATTATTAACTAATGCCCCCTCCCGTACCTGTAGGCTACCTGCTGTACTGGTCTGCTTTCATGATCGTCGATTTGTCATTGATCCTGGATCTGAGCCTCAGCCCACGCCAGCCCCTGCCCCATCCAATAGCCTGTCAACTGGCGAACTAATAATACCCCCCCCCCCCCGAGCATCAACATGTCTGCCTGTCTGCCTGTCTGTCTGCCTGTCTGCCTGCCTGTCTGTCTGCCTGCCTGTCTGTCTGCCTGTCCCCCATTGCCTGCTGTCTACCTACCTACCTGCCGAATACCTCCCCACTCAATTCAATTCAATTCAAGGATTTTTATTTTGACTGCAACAAGCAGGAGCAAGCCCCTGTATTTTGCTGGTTACAGAATAGCAATGTATATATGTATAGGGTATCTTACAATTTGATATTAATCATGAGTACATCAATTTGTAGATATGCCTTTACAATCATATTAAACAATTATATATGTCATATTCCTGTATTGTTAGTGTGATTAGTTATGTCTATCTTTCATTAGTTAGTACATGATGCTTGTTCAATTACGAGGTAGGGTATGTTCCTTTATAGATGATTTGGGCAGAAGAAAGAGTTCAGAGGCTCGGGCCAGGAGCAGGATAACTATCATACATGTTAGAACACTCATTTAGGCATCATTTTTATTGATATTTGATTTGAACACCCCAGTCTTTCACAACAACTGACACAGTCATAGGCAAATTATGACGTGACATTTTTTGAGACCCTCGTCAATTGCAAATATTCCGTTCTGAAGGGTCTCTCCGAAAAATTGACGTGGTCGTAGCCGTAGGCAAATGGTGACGGGACGAAACCTGTTTCATGACCACTAGCAAAATTTCTTTCACAAGATATCCTGTTGAAATCTGTAGAAAATTATTGTAAATACCACATTTCGCCAGTTGAAAATACCCTCTTCAATTTCAAATATTGCCCTGTTGACGAAAATCCAATTATAACGACTGACGAGTCCCTTCTGAAAGACCCTCCTGCCCTACTGCCCTAATTACTCTCACCTCTGCTGCTTACCAACAGTCGGGAACGCTGACCCCAAAACCCTCCTCACTACTGCTGTACTATAAATAGATATGCCATGTCCTGTCCTGAACTCTGTCTATTGCATGTCCCTGATCTCTTTATATTACCTTTGCTGAGACCCTTTCTGTCTAGTCTCACCTAGCCATATGAAGTAAATACATAATGTTTATCTATATATTCCAAGATAATGAACCTAACTAGAACAACAGAATTGAAAATTTGTAGACGGGAAGCCAGTGGTTAGGCATCTATGGGTGATTCTCACCGAGCGTATCCCACTCACAGTTCTAGTACTGTTCAAGTCTGCTATGTGGTAAGTGTGAGTGGTGAGATTGCCCCTTTAAGCCAATAGAATAGCCCTTGTTACTGTAGAATGACTGTACTTAGTGGTACTTACATGCTGGCCTTCAAATGACAGAGAGAAGAGCAGCAGAATGTATTTGACCTCGACATGTATTGACTATTGGGGTTTGGTCACACCTAGGGCTGCATGAGCTATAGGCCTTTTGGCAGCGGGTTGTCACAAATAGCAGCAGGTCGATGACAGGACAGGGGCAGTGGGCAGGTGTGAATCAGGACACCTGAAAAGGCTAAACAACTGATGTATATCCCTTTAAGGGCCGCATAATGCTTTGAAGCATGATGCTCCAGTACTGCTTTTTTTTTGGTATGAGAAGATATAAATATATCGTTCCCGTTTATTTATCCTGGCAGCATAAAGAACTTGTAGAGCTCGATAATATATATCACCGGCAGTCTCGTATATATAACACATAGCTGATCTGTTATAGTAAAGTTATTAGATTTATAACAATTATAAATATAGATCTTAATACATTATATCACCCGCTCAAACAAACAAAGATAACAATATTAATATCATCTTTCTTATACAATTATTATCAATTAAGGTTCAATATGCGCTTACAGACTAATTGCCTTCATACCTAAACCTCATGTTTTATATACTTGTATACTTTATCTATGGCTGGAGTGGAAAGACACCATGGTAACTCTCCGGGAGCGTATTAACCCTGTAGGGTTTGTATACAGTCAGCCCTCACTTCCTCGAATTTGGAATATGCAAGGAAAACTGTCTGAGGAAGCAAATTATCCGAGGAAATAAGTCCAAATATAATGAAGCATATAAGACCAGTTCCAGGGATTCTGTCTGAGGAAGTGAGGGATTCGAGGTACAAATGTTCGAGGAAATGAGGGTCAACTGTATATGAATGCGTCCCTGGTGATACACCTCGCCAGGGCTGCATTCATGCATCATCACGACAAAGGACAAGGCACATTAAAATACCATGCGGTACCTAAATGGTAAAAGGCCCAAACACAGTTCTATATCTCCCCCTCTGTCCAACCACCCACCTGTTGTTGGACTCCTCACTCAAAAAGTAAACTTGTCTCCAGACTCTTCCAAGTGACGGTCATAAAATAAACGAGTCAAAAACATGTGTAAGTGACAAGGACGTGGGTCTTCTAGCTGGAGGTAGAAGACCCACTTGGCATGTGCCAGCTCCAGAGTCTATTTATGGGATGGCAACCTGATAGGTTAGACAACTTTTGACTCGTTTATTTTATGATAGTCACTCCGACGAGTCTGGAGACAAGTTTACCTTTTCAGTGTTGGTGTGGTCATGTATTATTGTGCAGCAGTGCACGCGGCTACGGCCCTAGGCGTTAGACACTTAACACAGATATACCTGACTACATTGTCACCTGCACGGGCTTAATGCTTTAAGGGCAACCTAGCGCTTCTATGCTGTGTTCGTCATAATGCATGAATGCAGCACCAGGGAGTAACTCGCTGGTACCGGGCTCTACATTAACGGGAAATTTATTGGATTGCTACAGACTATACTAGACGATTAGCATGAAGCTAAGTTAATATTGCCCTGGGGTATCACCCTGTTCTTAAAGAACCCACTAGCATCCCTACATGTGAATGCAGCATCCGGTGCCACAGTAGGCTCAGATTGTTGGGGAAAACTAAAAATATAAGTGGAAGAAAAATCATTAGTCAGCAATATAGCTGTACAAGCACTGAATATTGTTAGCTATGATGATCAGATCAAAGCACATTTTGGTGATAAAACTGCTGATCAGGGTGGCTAATGTAGTTTGTATTGTAAATCCCTCTATTACTATACACTACAGCTGTACCACAGTCACAGCAGGATCTCGTGACTCAATGTGCTTGGATGTAGAGAGACTGTGTGGTGTTAATGTGTTTCCCACATCTCTGCTGTGTTTAATGGGTGGGGACCAAATGTAAGTTAAACAACTGCTGAGGGGAAAAAGTGCACCACTTACTAGTGTGTATACACGAATTAAGTATGAGCATCATTTGGGCACCATGGTGTTATCTAGGATTGCAAGTTCACAATTGTATTCTTCCTAAACAATATTCTTTTCTAACCTTTATTACTACTTTATGATCAAAATGAACCCTGTCTGAATAAAGTATTATCTCCCATTGAAGCGATGTGAAATCAGTACCGATGTGTATCAAAACTTGAAGCTAAGCACTATGTTTCATGCAAGTTGCCGTTTTTCCCTCCACAACCAGAAACATGAGGACTAATAGTACATGTACATCTGAATACTATGGAGGAATTCACAGACGTGGGATGAGGCCCGTGGAAGAACTTCTTATAATTGCAATGCCTCGGGGCAGTAGGAAACTAGATATAATTAGAGTAAGGGAAGGCACGGGAAAGTTGTCTGAGAATACAGATGTAGCCACCTCCGTATTCCGCATTAGCGAGATACAGTGGCTCCACCTTTTGGACCACTGGTAACAATCATAACCCTTTGCTCTGCAAGGACCAGCTCAGCCAAATCTCGTGGCCGAGATTAGGGTACAAACAGGGCTCAGGTATTGTGAATAGGTTGTACCTGGACACTCCTAATGTCACCTGTGTCCAGTATAGTGTAGTGGTTAGCACTATGGACTCATAATACTGGGAGCCCAAGTTCAAATCCCTACCAGGCCAAATAACACTATGTCCTTTAAATACATATTTCTAAATTTTCTTTAGTATTGTGAATAATGTATTCTGTTTCCAAAATTGCTATACTTATGAATTTGATTACCAGGCATTGCCTGGAAGAGATTTGAACTCAGGTACTCTGCATCATGAGTCCACAGTGCTAACCACTACACTATACTGGACACAGGTGACATTAGGAGTGTCCAGGGACAACCTATTCACAATACCTGAGCCCTGTTTGTACCCTAATCTCGGCCACCAGATTTGACCAAGCTGGTTGCTGTGAGTACTGGGAATAGACCTAGTACCAGTGGGAATGGCGCTATCCACTGATCATCTTGCTAAGGCCCCATAGATCCAGCAGCTGTAGCCAAAGGCACAGGGAATACAGTGATTGTCTGTCTGCCTCACTGCCTCTCTCCACCTTTCCTTCATCCCTCAGTCCCTGCTTGCATTCTTCTTGCCTTCCTACCTGCCTCTCCCCTGCCTGCCTGCCTGCCCTGCCCTGCCTCCCTGTCCGCCTACATACCTATCTGCCTGTAGCCAAAGGCAGTGATTGTCTGTCTGTCTCACTGCCTCTCTTCACCTTTCCTTCATCCCTCACTCCCTGCCTACTATACATGCCAGCCTACCAACCTGCCTGCTTGTCTGCCTCCCGACCTGCTTTCCCTACCAGCATACCTCCCCTGCCTGTTTGCAAGCCTACTTACCTACCAGCCTACCTGGCATACCTGCCTGCCTGTCTACCCACTTGTATTCATGTATGCCTATCTGCCTGCCTCCCTGCCTGCCTCCCTGCCTGCCTCCCTGCCTGCCTCCCTGCCTGCCTCCCTGCCTGCCTCCCTGCCTGCCTACATACCTATATGCCCGCCTTTTTCCCCACCTGTCTGCTTGTCTCTCTTCCCTCCTTTATGCCTACCTGCCTGCCTCCCTACGTGCATGCATACCTGCCTCGCTCTTTGTCCAATTCCAGCCCACCTCCCACTTCCCCTCACTTCCGCCCTCCAGTAGTCCTAGCCCCAGCCTCAGCTGCAGGGCAAATGCAATACAGCAATAGCCTGCAGTAGGAGCCCCCTCTCCGCAGTGGTGCGCATGTCTGGTGTTAGTATGTGTGTGTGTGTGTGTATGTGTGTGTGTGTGTGTGTGTGTGTGTGTGTGTGTGTGTGTGTGTGTGTGTGTGTGCGTGTGTGTGTGCGTGTGTGTGTGTGTGTGTGAGGGGGGGGGGGCGTTGGTCAGCACGCGGCAGTCTGTTCCACCGGTACCCCTACTCCCATGTAGACCGTTCCTGGTTCTCTCTCCCACGGTTTCCTTATCGTGTTGATGCGAGTCATGCAAGGTGAGACCCAATATTGGGAGTGTTACAATATTTGGGTGAGTTTGCGAGAAAATTGAAATTGGGAGTGCGTTTATTATTGAAGAGTTCAAGTATGATATTCATACAGATGTGGATAATACTGCTACACAGAGAAAGGAAGTCCAAAGTGAGTCCAGATTGTCTCCAGAATGAATCCCCTCCCTAGAGCCCTGGGCCTTCTGTGACTCCTCTCAAGGGTAAGCCAGCAACCTGGACTCCCTTTTGACGCTGTTTCTTCTCTATGTGTAAAAGATCCCCCCGTACTAGCGGCCAGTAATAATTTTCTGCCCAGTGTCTATACATATTATATTATTATACTATACTAAATGTATATGTATGAATCATATGTGCCGTTACAAACTTGCCGTTATAAACTGATATGCTATATACCTGAAAAGGAAAAGACAAATAAACAGGCGAGCAATTAGTCTCTGGTCTACAGAGTACGTAAAGGGAAATATTCCCATTTGTCCTTCATCTCAATTATGATGTCATGAAGTAGGAAATTGATTTCATGAGAATGAAATTGTTTTCTGTGATTGCCTCTGATTTGGATAAGGGAGACCACTTTTACGGTCATTTAGGAATACAAAATGGCGACGGTTTGAATAATGCGGCCATTTAAGTGACACTGAGCTGTCTGCCCAAGTCCTACCCCGCAGCAATACGACGGTATATATGGGGTAGTCTGAGTAGGGAGAAAAACACTCTGTAGCAATCTCCCAGCAGATTCTCTCATTTGTTTTTACCAACATTAATTCCTCTCTGTCAGAATGTGGTGAAGCCCCCCTGAAAACTTGCCTTAGTAAGCCATGCCTTGAAATAAACATTGATGCAACTATCAGTTGTTTCAATTATTAGCAGAGGAGCAAATTCTTAAATGTACAGAAGTATTATGTTTTTATCAAAGTTGGACATATTGCCGTGAACTATTTTTGGTGTATTAAGTATATTGAAGCTGTAGCTTGTGATGGGGATAGGAGAGCAGACAAGCAGTACTGTGTTCCGCCCTTCTCTCACAGAAGATTTCATGTAGTCTGAAATTTGAGAATGTGTTGGGAGAGTAACCACTTTCTTCCCTTCTTCCACAGAAGATTTCCTGTAGAGTAAGCCTTTGGGCAGAGTCTTATCTGAGACTGTGTTGGGAGAGTGTTATCTGACACTGAGCTGGGAGAGTGTTATTTGAGACTGTGCTGGGAGAGTGTTATCTGAGACTGTGCTGGGAGAGTGATATCTGAGACTGTGCTGGGAAGGTGTTATTTGAGACTGTGCTGGGAGAGTGTTATAGTCAGACTGTGCTGGGAGAGTGCCTCTCGTGACGTGCCGGAGCGCCAGCTGGGGAGTATCCTGAGAACCAATTCCAATTTAGCCCCAGGTGTTAAACCTTTAAGGGGCGCAGAGTGCTTTAATGTGCTATGGCCTTGGCCGTCATGATGCATGAATGAAGCCCTGGCGGGTCTACTTGCCAGGGTCTCATTCAAGCATCATCCTGACCCCTTGGGAGTGTATCAAAGCCATGGGGTTAGCATGATGCAAGGATGCAGCACTGCATTCATGCATCACGATGACAAAAAGAGATAGTGTATCGGATCACTATGCGGGCCTGTAAGGGTTGAAGTGGTATATGTATCACTCCCTGGCTCCTCTCCCAGTCCCTCCGCCCCTCGGCTCCTCAGTTCGTCTACCTTACACATTAACTAGTCACAGCTTCATGTTAGCTTCTGATACACGCATCTCTGCCCTAGAAACAAGTAGTAATGAGATTTGACCTGGGCCATTTGACCACTAACATTGAGGATTGATACACGCTATATAAAAAGGGAATATGATAGTTTATGTCACTGGTATCAGATGTATCGTCATAATCTGAGAGTTCTGATGTGCCAGTACAGTACCAGAATACTGGTACTGTATACAGTGCCAGCACAGTGCCAGTGCCCATCGCAATAAACTTCTTACCAGATAAGAAGCATGTAGAAATCACTCTCTGGTCCCCTTTCTTTGCTACCTGTAGCCAAGGTAACAACACGAACAAGGCTGGACATTGGTGATAGCTGTCCCAGGTTATCGCTGTGAGTAGTATAAGGCATGGGGATCTGATTCAGGAATTGTACCTCGAGGAATTGGTAATGATACCCAGAGGATGTGTTGGACTGTTTTGTTTCTACACCTGGAGGTGTAGTAAAGGGAAACTGGAGACAGACAACACTGTAACTAGTTAGTGTAGGTACACAGTAGAATCTACTGTAGATCTAAAGTGGAATCCACTATAGAATGGATGTACAGTAGAATCTACAGTAAACTTACAGTAGATTCTACTCTTTACCCACAATAAATTTTACACCTTCAGTAGAATAGATCTACTGTACACCTACAAAAATGGCAACCAATTTTTTACAGTGAAATATTTCTTCAAATTCTATGGTTATTCTACTATCTATAGCAGTTTAGATGAGGAACTAGTGCAATGTGGACTGTGGATAGTGTTGTACTACGCTGAGTAGATTGTGAGTAGTATAGTAAAACTGGGAATATCATCAGGCTGAGTTAGGTGAAGGTTGAGGCTTCATGACTGCACAGTGTCAGTCTATAGATACAACCAAGCCCTGCTTCCTCTACTCTCGTCCCCAAATCCTTCCGAAGGAAGGCTCTGGTAACTGCCAAATGTTGGGATTTTGCTGGGTCTGGGCAACCCCTGCTGGTAGCTTGGAACCAGCGAACAGGAACAGGAAATGGAACCAGAAAGACTGATGGTAAAACTACCATCATATATTCTGGTTCCATTTCCTGTTCCTGTTCGCTGGTTCCAGCCCAACAGCAGGGGTTGCCCAGACCCAACAAAATCCAAAGTTCATGGTTATTTGGCTGTTACCAGAGCCTTCCTTCGGAAGGATTTGGGAACGAGAGTATGCTTCCTCTAGCGTTACCTCATCATATCCCCCCCCCCTATTTTAAACCTGTACAGACGGCATGATGTCTAAATGTTTATAATCATTTATTACCGTGACACATCAATGCAGCGCTGGCAAGTGGCTCAGTGCCGCTTCATTTGTGCATCATATCATCCTTTCAGGAGTGTATCAACCATATAGGATTGGCATGATGTATGAATGCAGTACAGGCGAGTTACTCGCTAATAGGTCCTTATAGAGTTAACACTGTGTAGTTCACACACCCATTTTGATATTGCCTGCCGCGAGAAGACGTCGTTTGGTCTAACATATCCCCCTCCAAATGTGTTTACCATGATAGTGGTGCTGTCACAAATTCAATCAGGGGCTACTACCCTAACACCCCTGTGAGGGCCGCATAGTGCTTTAATGTGCTACGTCCCTTATAGTAATGATGCATCCGTGCATGGGGCTTATCCTTCAGGAGTATTTCAACACCATATTGTCAGAATGGCGCATAAATGCAGCCCTGGCGAGTTACTCGCCAGGGCTGCATTCATGCATGATAGCAACAGAGGACATGATGCATCAAAGCAATCTGCTGTCCTTAAAAGGTTAAGACTCTCACTATAGCACGTATCCAATATACCAAAGCCATCCCTCACCACCTACATGTTGTTGAGTCTGCAGAGAAAACTCTGGTAGAGGGAACCCGGAAGTTAAACTACATCCGGCCTTAGTGCTGCTGGTGATACCTTGGCAAAGCCTCGCTTTCAGAACACTTCTTGCCTCCTCCAGGCTGTGTTTGCGATGTGTATGAGGAAGCAGGTGGATATAGAGGTTGGAGGAAAAGTGGAGAGAGGGACTGCAGAAAGAAAACGATATTAAAAGAAAAAATATAGTGAGCAACTGAAGGAGAGTAGAATTTATGATAGCAGAAGCACTGACGGATGTAGAACAGGAGCATACGTAACAAGAGAGGATGGAGGGGGAACAGCAGGGGGAGTGAGGATAAGAATGGGTGTGGACCACTAAATTCGACATGGCGATATGGGCCCTTTTTGGCTTAGTGACATGCGACATTAGGAATATATGAGATAATGACATGGGACAAAGCCTTTTCTTAAAATCGACATGGTGACATGGACATTTCTTAAAATCGACAGGGCGACATGGCCATTTCTTAAAATCGACAGGGAAAATCAGGACCCCCCATCCAGACCCCCATAAGAGGAGAGAAGAGAAGATAGGGAAGGAAGAGGTCTCAGAGTCGACACGCAGGGAGAAAGGGGATAAGTTGGAAGATGAGGGATAAGTCAGATAATACGACAATGTGGAAAGAAGGGAGAGCTCAGGCCAGAGAAGCAAACATTTACAAAGGCTGGGTACATAATGTACAGTAAGGGTGAAGGGTGAAAGGTGTTTGTGTGTGTGAATGGGTTGGGGGGGGTTGTTAGTGGGTCGACACCTAATTCCACGCGTTGCGCCCCAGACCCACCACTAAGAAACACGCCGCGACACGTTGACAATTTATTGCCAATAAACGTTGTCCTACAGCGCAGGCGCGGCCGGATGTTCACCTGGCCGCCTGGCGGGCTGTGTTGGAACTAGCCCCTTAGGGGTGAGGGGCCGGGCTGATGAGGACTTTATCGTTTTATGGAGGGTGGCGCGGGGCCTTTGTACCATGGTGGTTTCCAACAGGTTTACCTAGGGGCAAACCCACAGGGAAATGTCTAATACATTATAGAGCATGTCTAGGACTGCTATGTGATTTGTATTACGCTTTAACAGTCAATATGTACCTATATATACTGCCGCCTACAACATAGCTGTGCATTTTTAGTTTGTTGTACAGTTCCTTTCATGAATGTATCTTGATATTTCATACAGCGATTTCAATTTGACAACAAATTAATATATTTCTGGTGTTTTTTCTCAATTTGCAGGTGAGACCTTGTTCATATTGGAATACCACAGAGAGGAACCCCAATAAGGTAACCTGATAAGTAACTATATACATTGTAGACATTTACACCTGGACCGGGTGGTACAATACATCCACTATAGCCACAAGAACATAAGAAGTATGTTAACTCTTCAACTGTAGGGAAAACAACCATGAATGGGGAACACAACCATATATATCATAAGCAATTATTGACACTTTCTAAATATAAATTTACCAATCAGTATTATGCAAACCAACCCTGTAGGGTAAGTAGTACATAGTTTTAGGTTTTCACGACTAGGTGTTTTTTGGGTCGTTCCTCCCGAGGTGAGACTGAGCCGGAGGCTGAGTGGGATAATGGCATAGTCCCTCAGTGCATCTTCACTCCGTGAGTTAATTGCCATGTCTGCATTCATGCACCATCACAATAATTAGGGCCTTCAAGGGTAGGATTTAATTTTTTTCCACTATACATAAAAAGAGAGAAAGACAACTATGAAGTATTACCATCAAGTATTTGCACTTTCTTAAAGTCATATTACCAATCAGTATTATGAAAGCCACCCCTAAAGGTTTTGTGAGTAGGACTACATGGAATTATGGTAGCTGGACAGCAGGTGGGGGTACACTGATAATCGTTAAGCTAAGGGGCTTAGTATGTAGTGGTGATCCCACGTTAGTCATAGGGACATTGGTCAGTACTGGCCAACTGATATTCAAAAATTGCCCAAGGCAAAACAAAATGTGACTATGCCTAATACTAAAAAAAGACTTAGCCTACTTCTCATAGAAATCAAAAGACTAAAGTGGGTTGGTCAGTACTGACCAACCCTGACAGTATTAACTAACCTTGGTCGGTCATATAGGAAGGCAGAAAACGACTGACTAGGTTGATCACTAGTGACTAAGGTCATACTATCAGTGCAGGGGGCCGTGCTATGTGTAGTAGAGGCTGTAATGTGATTAATCGGCGACCTGTGTGGACGCGGCACTGGACGCGGGCAGTAGCCGGGATGGACGAGGGTCTGTTATAGCCCCACTAACCCTGTAAGGGACGCATACTGCTTACCCTTTAAAGATGGATGTCGCTAAAAGATGACATTTGTCGGCATGATGCACCAATGCAACCCTGGCGAGTAACTCGCCAGTGCTGCATTGGTGCATTGGTGCATCATGCCCCCCATGCCCACCTTTCAGGAGTGTCTCAACCTGGTAAGGTCGGCATGATGCATGAATGCAGCCTTGGTGAGGGCGCCATTCATGCACAACCAAGGGCATGATGCAATAATGCATCATGCCGCCCTTAAAGGGTGTTAAGGGACTATTTGTTGCTCCCCGTCCAGCAAGAGTTTGAGTGAAGCGAGGACATGTAGTCTGGCCTTAAACAGGGCGGATGGGGGTTTAATGCATGCTGCCCTTCATGGTCATGATGCATGAATGCAGCCCTGGTGAGTTACTCGCCATGTCTGCATCTAATCTCCCAGCTATCCAGTTCCCGCTAGCTCTCTCCCACCCTATACCCACCTGATGACCTTGCTATACTCAATATCCCTGAACTTATATGAGAAGTTTCCTCCTTCCCGCCCCTCTAATCTCTCCCTCCTTCCCCACCTATCCCTCACCCATCCCTCCTCCACCCAACACTGCCACACTTCTTATTCTCCGTATTCTGAGACAGAGTACCTTCCCTTCCTTATCAATACTCCCCCCCTCCCCGGCCCTCCAGCTAGCCAGCCCCTACCGCAGTACCAGCCCTCCCCTTACCCCATACGATAGTACTCAGTAGTACCCCTCCCAGTTCCTATACTCGGTATTCTGTCCCTAATCTGAGATAGATCCCCCTCCCTGCTCGTCCTGTCACTAACGTCCCAAACAGATAACGGAGCGATAGGAGATGGGCAGGGGCGAGGGGGAGGGGGGGCACTCTCCAAGCACAGTCTCAAATAGGACTGTTGAGGCCAAAACGTCCGAACCCAGAAATGTTCTTTGGGAGAAAGGATGAAAACCACTGGTACTTGTCACACAGCAGTCTCCCTATTTAAAAATAGTCCTCAGGAATACCTTCAATTTAGACCATGCACACATACCCAATACTTCTGTAATTTAAAGATTTGCTCTTCGCTCTTCCCATAACATATTTAAATTGAGGCATAGTTGCATGAATACATATCATATAAGCATGGCATAGGCAAGTTTTCAGGGTGATCCGCCACGTTTTGGCAGAGAAGGAAGTAGTGCTAGTACAAACGGATGGGAGAATCTGCTGGGAGATTTGGGTGGAAGATGGGTGGGGGTCCTCATGCCTCTGACAACCGCAGCGCCGCCTGGAGGCGCAGATATCAATCACTGCTGATAAGGAGAACCGTGCTTGTACGGGGCCTTCATCTGGGTCCCCCTACTCTATAGACCAATGCCCCATGAAAGGGTGACTTTTAAATAATAAAGTTGTGTTTACTTTGGTTTTACCAGAATCCTCATAACATTGTCTGCAAACATCTGATAACAGAAGATTTACAGGACAATTATCTTTGTTTTAGAATATATTAGAATGCAGAATTTGAGGTTATATTGATTTATTTGTTGGTCACCCTTCAGAAATGTTCAAAAACGTTATCAACAACTTTTCTGAAAAGTCACCCTTTCTTGCGGCATTGGTCTATAGTATCTACAGACTAGCCCTTTAATGGCAGAGTGCCTTAATGTTGTACGGGGCCCTCATCTGTGGTCCCCCCCCAACATCTACAGACTAGCCCTTTAAGGGCATCAGAGTGCTTTAAAGGGGCAATCTCACCACTCGCACTTAACCACATAGTAGACTAGAACAGTACTAAAATTCTGAGTGGGATACGCTCAGTGATGGGGCCACTTTAATGTTGTACAGGGCCCTCATCTGGGGTCCTCCCACCCCAAGCATCTACAGACTAACCCTTTAAGGGCAGCAGAGTGCTTTAAAGGGGCAATCTCACCACTCACACTTAACCACATAGTAGACTAGAACAGTACTAGAATTGTGAGTGGGATACGCTCAGTGATTGTGCCACTTTAATAGTGTACGGCGCCCCCATCTGCGGTTCTACCCCAGTATCTACAGACTATAACCCTTTAAGGGCAGCAGAGAGTCTTAATGTTGTATGGGGCCCTCATCTGGGGTCCTCCCACCCCAACATCTACAGACTGACCCTTTAAGGGCAGCCGAGTGCCTTAATGTTGTACGGGGCCCTCATCTGTGGTCCTCCCTACCCAAGCATCTACAGACCAACCCTTCAAGGGCAGCAGAGTGCCTTAATGTTGTACGGCGGTCCTACTCCAGCATCGACAGCCTAACCCTTTAAGGGCAGAATGTCGCTAAAGGATGACATTTGGTGCATCTCATGCTGTGTCTCATAGCAGAGGGTCGGCACAATGCTTGAATGCAGAACTGGCGAGCTACTTGTCAGGGCTGCATTCATGCATTACGACGACCAAGGGCATGATGCATTTAATTCTCTGTAGTACTCCCATACCCCCCAGCATCTATAGACTAGTAGTTTAACCCTTAGGGCCATAATGCATCATAAAACTGCTCGTCATGATGCAACCCGCTGGTGCGGCATTCAAGCATCATGCCGGCCCTACAGGGTTGAGACACGCCCATAGGATAGGCCTGATGCACCAACACAGTACCGACGAGTTACTCGCCGGGGCATCAAATGACAAATGTTGACTAGCTCGGTAAGGGCAGCATAGTGCTTCTATGCTGTACGGGCGACGCTGTAGTGGCCCTACCTAAGCATCTTCAGCATATAGCCCCTCAAGGGCAGCATCGTGCTTTAATACATTATGAACCTGCTTGTTGGCATGATGCATGAATGCATCATGCTGGCATGTAGGATATTGATACACTCCAATAATGCATCAATGTACCACCAGGACGCTGATGCATCATGGCACTGCCTTGATGGATCAAACAATTTATCATAAACAAGGCCTTGATGCCATCCTTAAAAGGCCGGACTACAGTGGAAATAAGGGTGTGTGTTGGGGGGGGGGGAGACATTGATATGGATCTCATTTTAAACATCCTAAGGAGGTAGAAATGTAGCTCTAGTACTCACCGGAACACTGACGTTTTTGTCCCCTGAGGGTGGCAGAGACAGGAGTCCTGAGGGGTCCTGGTTCTGAATATTACATGGAGCCCTGGAGGAAGTAGTCACTCTTTGATACTAGGTACCAACTGCGAAACTACAGCCCCCCTATTTGGACATTTGACATCCCCTTGGAAATGTGTATTATTTTTTCAGCCCCCTATTTTCTAAGAAGTCAGATGACAGCCCACTGTTCCATTTAATATGCGGTTATTTTGAAATCATGTAGATCCCTCAAGTCAGGTATGAGATTCAAGGGTTCATTATTTCTATTTCATTTGTGACAGCCCCTGATTAAGTACTTTACAGTCATTGACAGCCCCTAATATTTTACATTTAAATAATTAACAGCCCCCCTTTTTTCTTGATTTGACGCGTGCACAGTGACAGCTCTTCGGGGTAGTTACCGCAGTTGGTATCCATTCCTACACTGAGTACCCCCCCCCCCTGGCATGGAGATGGAGATGCAGGGAGGAGTATCCTGTCCCGTCACATCACTCATACTTATAAACTGTGAAGGACAGCTTCATGCGGCCAGGGTAACCCGCTAAGGGCCGCCTACTGCTTTAATGCATCATGCCCTTTGTCTTCATGATGCATGAATGCAACCCTGGCGAGTAACTCGCCATGCCATGACTGCATTCAAGCACCATGCCGACTCTATGAGGTTGATACACTCAAAAATATTTCGTATGGACCATCAAGTTATGTGATATATTCTCCACGGCTGCATTCATGCACTATGGCAACCAAAGGCAATCATTTTAAAGCAATATGCGACCCTAAAGGGCCCCCCCCCCTTCCCATCTCTTGTCATGATGACTGTAGGAGGGAGGAGGGCTGGGAGGGTTTTCCCCAGAGAGACCGGCACGACACGAGGTAGATCTGATCCTGAATAGTGTAAGGAGATAAAGATGTCTGATTGTACGAGTACGGCTGCCTCTATTATGTATGCCGTACTGTTCCGTTAAGGCCAAATTTAAAAAAAAAGGTTTGTTTCAGGTGACATGGGAAGAAACTCTAGGGTCGCTAGGTCGTTTTTTTTTCTTTTTTTTACATACCCTAAAATTGACCCACAAAAGTGTAAAATCGGGATGATTTTTCAAAACTTTTGTCAACCTAAAATTGACCCCAAAAAAGTGTAAAAATATTTTAAAATCTTCAAAATTGCATTAAAAAACCTAGGGTCGGCCCTGTTTAGATAGGGTCGGTCGGGTGACCTGAAACGAACCTATTTTTTTTTGGCCTTAGGCACCAGGCTTTGAGAAGGCAAATGGCTTGTATAGGTTTCTCCGGAGGTAATTCGGAACTCATATCTCTGAATGAACTGTCCTCCTCGAGTTTTTGCACGTCAGCCACAGGATAATGACGGTTTGATCTTCTCTGCCACTAGTTCCTCAGAATTATCCTTAAGATATACTAGCACCTTAAAAGACGTTTAATGTGCACGCAGTAGTCATAAAGTATCATGGATGGAGTGAGTGGGGCCTGTATTGAAGTCTGTCGTTTTGATGTAATGCCTTATGCAACATTGATGTGTCTGTCCTCTCCAAGCTGGAGATGAAGACAATGGCATCCCTAGAGGGGCCAGAGAATATATTTCACTCTCTTCTGTTAGACTTTTGTTGGAGGCTCTCCCAACCTCTGTACCAACCTACCTCTTTATGTGGCAACCGGTAATATTTACCCACAATGCACTCTGATTGAAGTGTTTTATTTCATGAATTAAATCATTCAGATTTTTGAATTAACATGTAAGCAACAATTATGCGAATGGCAGACGTGGTCGGCCTGACTATTATAGGTAGGAATTGAACTATGCGAACTATTTAGTTTATCTACAGATAGAGCAGTGATTGTTGTGTGGGGAGAGATTATACTTTCTCGTCCTCTTCCACCGAAAGCTTGGGGCAGAGGTACAGGTACGAGTCTCTGTCTAGAGAGTGGAACGAAACAGACATAAGAACCCACACATGCAGAGACAAAGCGGGCTGAGTAGCAATTTGAGGCAGATACATTTAGTCATACAACATTTATCGACGGGGAATGGAATTTGATTAAAAGTAGCATGATTATTTAGAAATATTGCATGACAGTTAAAATTGCTTTCAACTCCCCTGTAGTTTTATTTGCTCCTGTGTCATTTCATATTGTACGACTAACTGTGTTTTAACCCTTTCAGGCCACATGGTACTTGGCTGTGCTATTTCCATATGTGTTGCCCTTATGTATGAAGGCAGGACTAACGAGTCATTTCACCAGGGCTGCATTCATGCATCATGTTGACCCTACGGAGTTGATATACTCCCGAAGCTTATTTTGCAACGTATAAGGAAACACTAGTTCGGTCACTAATGAGACATGGGGTTTATTAGTCCGCACCCATTGCACACAGAAAGGAAACAGCGTCAAAAGGGAGTCCAGGTTGCCTCCAGAATAACTCCCCTCTTTAGGAGAGCCCAGGTCGCCTAAGGGAGCCGGGGTGACTCTCTGGCTGCCCCAAGAGAGTCACCTGGGGGAGTCATATGACTCCCCCAGGTGACTCCCTTAGGTCACCCAGAGAGTCACATAGGCTCACCTAGGTGACCTGGACTCCCCTAGAAAGGGGAGTCATTCTGGAGGAAACCTGGACTCCCTTTTGACGCTGTTTCCTTTCTCCATGTGGTGGTCGGTTTGTACCTCGGCCTGTACCTGTAGCCTGCAGCCCATTGGCAGGCTATAAAGAGGACCCAGCTCTGAACCCCTAAAGCCACCCTCTTCCATCAATATCATCGTCCTGGAGAGGCTATGATACCCCGATTTAACCATTAAGGCCGGCAGAGGGATTTAATGCGCTGTGCCCATTCGTCATCATGGTGCTTTAATGCATCCCTGGTGAGTAACACAGCGGTGCTGCCTTCCTGTATGATGCCGACCTTGCAGGTTTGATACGCTCCTCTGATTTATCAATGGATTGCTGGTATGTTACTGACCAGTGATGTGTCAGTGAATCCAGACAACAAATAAACATAAAGGTTTAGTCGTCATGTCGTCCTCAAAGGGTCAACCTCCCCATACCCTGTGTTGTGCTTATTGTGACCTTAATGACCCCATGACCTCTGGGACTAGTAGAGGTGACCTGAATGACCTTGTACCTGAAGGTCAGGATGAGTCAGCACGTTGTGTCAGGTGACATTGTGTGAAGCCGTCAGAGGGGGGGGGTGTACCTGCAATATGGAAAGGTAATAGTCGGGTTGGACTTTGAGGTTGTCACGTGAACCTCAGCCTGGGTAGGTCACGGGGGCAGTGTTGGTATTGGATTGCAATGAAACCCTTAAAGGTATGCAGCACTGGGGAGGTTATTTTGGTAATCTGAGCAAGTGAAACAGACTAGTTAATACTGAGGCACCAACATGAGCAAATTCCTTTATTACCTGACGACTTGGAAGGGGAAAAACTATGCAAAGTACTCTAAATATAATTCCTGGACATTCACTTGGAGAACAGTATATGGGCAAGATAAAAACGGGCTAAGGAAAAAGGTATTGCCTTTTTAACAGATCCTTTTAAAATAACATAGGTACCTGTTTCTATACTCTGGTCTAGATGTCAGGTTCCATTAACACTTTAAGGATGAAATGATGATGATGCCTTGATAATGTAATGCCATTGGTTGTCATGTCGCATGAATGCAGCTCAGTCGAGTAACCAGCTAGCACTGCATTCAAGCACCATGCTGATCCTACAGGGTTGAGACACCCCTGAAGGTTGGCAATGTGCACCAATGCAGCACCATTGAGTTACTCGCTGGGGCCCCTTTGCACATCATGACGACAAATGTCATCTTTTAGTGGCATGCCGTCCTTAAAGGGTTACAGGACTAACCAGATTCCCTCATCCCTATACCCCACAGATCCTGTATACATTTTCCAGATGAGGTCCCATCCTGCCCTCATCATGCACCCAGATTATTCCTCCTGTCACTCCGACCTTGACCCCTGCTGACCCCGGGTGTCACGTGACCCGTGACCCAGGACGAGGTCATGCCCACTGTGACGTCACACTTCCCCTCTGTCAGTTCCCATGGCAACAGGAGAGTGGAGTGGTTTGTCCTTGTATTCCTATACCAGACCGGACAGGGCTTGGTAGCATCAGGTGGTAGAGTTTTTCTAGTATCTCCTGCCAATTATCATGTTCTTGGAAGTTTTATTATCTACAGAATAAAAGTTATAAACAATAAAGGTAGGAGAGAATATGACATATCATCATGGTCTCATGCTGAAACTACACATGAGAGCAATGTTCTGAACGAAGTGCCAGTGCTACTACTCTGTTACATAATCAATTTGTCAAATTTCCTAACTTAGAAATTCATTTACTTTAATCAGTAACATGGAACAACATTTAATATAACACCATAAAGACTCCAGAAAACCGGACTGAAGCTTCCTTGAGAAAAATCTCAACTTCAATATAATATAATGGTAGCAGTGTAGACACACATCAAAGGCCCAGTGATATATTGAATACAGATATTGGCAGCAAACACCAAACTGGGGTAACAATACGCCCCTCATGGTGACTATTGATATGTATGGCGGCGCGTCCCGAGCCGGTGTCTCGCCCAATAAAGGGGCATCGTATTATTGTGAAGGGCTCTGTACGTGATCTTATACTCCCGATGGATTGAGGCTGGCATGTCGCTAAAAGATGGCATTTGTCATCATGATGCACCAATACAGCCCTGGTGAGTGCTGGTGCTGCATTGTGTCTCAACCCCATAGGGTCTGCATGATGCTTGAATGCAGTACTGGCAAGTTAGTCGGCAGGGCTGCATTCATGCATCATGACGACCAAGGGCATGATGCATTATGCCGTCCTTAAGGGGTTAGACAGCATACTATTCTGTCTTCTCCCTATACGCATATATATACATAAGAGGTTCATATGAGACGTATAGATCATTATTTAACAGGGGAGGTGAGGGTGGGGAGGATTTACTAGAAACGGGTCAGATGTTTTGGGTATCCTGCCAAGAGGGAACAGAATTCGTGACCATTCCCTTAGGCCAACAAAGAGTATAATGTATTAAGACACTATGCGGCCCTTACAGGGTTAAGATAATGTATAAGTAAGGGAGCGCACAAAATTTTTCACACACCCCCGGTCGAGGGGTCAAAATTGTTTACCCCCCCCCCCTTATGGCCGAAAATCGGCTCGCGCACGGGCCCTTTGAAGCATAGTAACCCGCAGGCTTTTTGGCTCAAAACAGGTTAAATTATTTTGACCCCCACCCCAAGAGGGGTCCAAATTTTTTTGCCCTCCCCCCCCGGTCAAGGGGTCCAAATATTTTTGCCCCCCCCCCCCAAACCCACCACCCCCCCCTGTTGTTAAAAAATGATCACTCCCTTAGAACTCGATTCAACATGGAAGCTTCTCTGCTACCTTATAAAGTGCACATAAACAGGTACCCCGCAGCTTGTCCCGCAGTTTTACTCACCTACTTTAGTTTCTGAAATTAGCCATTGTCATTACACACAGTCATTATTGGCTGAATAATCCATTTAGAATTCCATCCGTTCTGAGAACAAACCGAATAGGTTGAATAATTCATTATTATCTCGTCCTTTATGAGAGGAAATTGAAACTGTTTCATGAATCCATTTATAATCTCATCCGTTGTTTCTGGGAATAAAATAACTAATTCTGCAATTTCTGAGACTTAACCCTTTAAGGATGGCATATCACTAAAAGATTACATTTGTCGTCACGATGTACTTATGCAGCCCTGGTGAGTAACTCACCGGTGCTACATTGGTGCATCATGCTGACCCTTCGGGAGTGCCTCAACCCTGTAAGGTCGGCATGATGCTTGAACTCAGCACTGGTGAGTTACACGCCAAGGCTGCATTCATGCATCATGACGACCAAGGTGTGATGCATTTATGCATCATGCCGTCCTTAAAGGGTTAAAGCAAATTTGTGGCCATGATGCAACACAGAGTCAGCGAGTAACGCGCCAGAATTACCTTAGTGCATCATGCAGCCCTTTCAGAAAGGTCTCAATCCCTCAGGGTCGTCATGATGCCTGAATGCAGTCTTGGCGAGTTACTCACCGGGGCTGCATTCCTCAATCATGTTCATAAATTGAATGGCACATTAAAGCAGTATGCTCCCTTAAAATGGTTAAAAGGAGTAGATAAAGGCGGCCCACAGCCTGTGTTCATCTTGTTGAGGGGCGGATCAAACACTCACCCCCCCCCCCCCCGGGGGGTTATCAATGTAGATAGGGGGCACTGGGGGACGGGGTGGGAGCAGAGGGCTAAGGAATAAGGCGTTATAAGGGTGCAAACCGGGTAGGGTACCATTTATTATCTGTTACTGTGAGCTCCACAACCTGGCATGTAATCATACAAATTAATTTAACAATGTTAGTGTAGGGGCTTAGTAATTCCCGCACCTAAGACGTAGGCCCGCAGGGGTGGCCCGCTCAGGAAATCACTGCGCCCCTCCCATACCGATCCAGTAATATGAGACACAGTCTATCTGATAGGACATGGGGACGGAGCTCAGTGGTAGAGCAATTGCTTGGCAAGCGGAAGGCCCCGGGTTTGAGTCCCGGTGTCTCCTAAAACGTCATTTTCGGAGAAAACATGTCCCTCACATTATTGTAAGCCAGTTGTAGGGGAATAAATGAACCAAAACTTATGTTAGTCCACTTACTGGCGGGGCTTGCGCATAAAATACGATATTTTTGGGAACCAACCCATACAATGAAACAAGTTGGAAAAGTGGCTTCAGGCCGAGTCTGAATACCCATGGACCTGTAATTATTTCCACAAACCTATAACTGCAGCCCACCACCTGTCCACACTATGGCTGTACCTATTGTTCTCATTGCCTCCTCATGCCTCCTCTCCTCCCTGTTTTAATCTCATCAGCGTTCTCTGAGACGTGGATGAGCCCTCTCATCTCCCTTTGATTAGGGACAGGCAGACAGTGACAACCTAATTAAAATATAAATTAATTTCTGTCACCGCTGTGTCTGCCGCTGCACTGCTCCCACCCACCTGTCTTGGTAGTAGACAGACACGGACAGGGTGGTGAAGGCGGGGGGGGGTGACACACAGAGACAGACACAGGAAGGGTGAGGGTAGAGGGATGGGGTAGGTGGGAGGAAGGAAGGGTATGAGACAAGAGAGTTTTCAAGGAGACACAGGCAGGGTAAGGAGGGGGGGGTGTTGGAGCCACACTGATACTATGACCTTAGTCAGTACTAGATAACAACTCAGTCACTATAGTGATTAAACTATCCAATCCATATTTTGGCTCCCTATACGACCAATCTAAGCCCATTATGTCAAGAATCAGTCCTGGCCAACCCATTCTAGTCTTTCCATTTCTATCACTATTAGGCCAGGTCTTTTTGACAAAGGTATCATTTATATTTTGTTTGGCCTCTGTAATTTTTTGAATATCAGTTGGTCACTACTGACCAATGTCATTATGACTAACCTGGGATAGCCACTACAGACTACTGTCTTGGAGCATTAAGATTATAGTACTGTAGGGGGGGGGGGGTCAGGGAAGAGACACAGAGACAGACAGAAGCAGGGTGATGTGGGTGTGGTTGAAAGTAGTGAAGACCCTCTCAAAAAGACGGTATTAAGGAGGTAAGAGGGGGAGGGAGGTGACTCTCATGGCGTAATGACTGGTTTGAGAGAGATGAACTCACCAGTTTGATAACCAGTATATCTGGAGACCCTCTCAGCAAGTCTACACCCAAGGAAAAAGGTGATGAATGGCACTGATATATTTATCAATCTGGAGACCCTCTCAGCAAATCTATACTCAAAGAAAAATGTGATGGATGGGGAAATGGGTGAGAAAGTCACTGATATATCAACCTGGTATTCAGTATATCTGGGACCCCTTCTGGATATATGGCTCTCAATAAGTAGGTATGATTATATCCCAAGTGCCCTATCAGTCTAGGAATCTGATCTGTATATAGTCCAATCAATACTTATAGAGCATCCTACTGTATACTGAATCTGGGATCTGCTGGTGAGGCTGACAAAGGGCTTCCCTAATGAGCTCACAACTGGATAGGATAGCCCATGTCTTAGGGGAATTAGCAGGGCAATAGAATGTGGGGTGCAAGTGGTGTTATCTTTAAGGGTTTCCACTGTGAGCTATGAAATTGGTGGTAAATGTGGTAACTAGGAGGATGCAAAATATATTGGTGGTTCCCCTAAATGACACTTATGTTAGGTGTTGTCTATGTTTTAATTGATATCATCAATGTGGACCATAATGACCTCACAGTAGGGGGGCTCGCCAGCAGGTCCCAGATTCAGTAACAACACCGAGTAGAGGGGAGGTATGTAAGAAGTATATGGAGTGTGAATTGTAGGCAGGCAGAGGTAGGGAGTAGTACACTAAATGGGAGTTTGTTTTAGGCAGAATCTCAAATGAAAAATATAGTAGTTACCATAATGATAATACATAAACCATGAGATGTTTATATTCAATTTAGAGATACTGATGATTAGTCGGCCTGCATGGGAAATGTTCTTGAATATACTTGATATTCACTATTTGCAACATAATAGGAGGATTATATAGTATCATAGTGATGTACTAGTACCCACTATGTACAAGGTCTGCAGTCTGTACCCACCAGTACCAAACAGAGATAGCCTTCAGGGCCCTGTGTATGTGGCACCGAGCACCAGTGTAGGTACTGGTACACTGCGGCAGGCGGTGTGCCAGGGAACACCTGTGGTTTCCCTGCTCCCCCTCCCCCTGTTAACCCTTACCATGTACCCTTTAATCCCAATCTTCTCTCCACCCTCCCAACCCTTGTACTGCCCTCACCCCTTCCCTACACTACTCACCTATCCCAGTCTTCTCCCCAACCTCCCCCCATACAACCCCCACCCACCATGTTACTCACACAATCCCAATATTCTCTCTACCCTACTCCCCCATCTACTCATACTAATTTTCTCTCTACCCCCTACCCCCCTACCCCCTTACCCCCCAACCCCCCCTACCCCCTACCCCCTACCCCTACCCCCTTACCCCCTACCCCCTACCCCCTACCCCCTACCCCCTACCCCCCTACCCCCTACCCCTACCCCTCTACCCTCTACCCCCTACCCCCTACCCCTCTACCCCCCTACCCCCTACCCCCTACCCCCTACCCCCTACCCCTACCCCCTACCCCCTACCCCCCTACCCCCTACCCCCTCTACCCCCTACCCCCCTACCCCCTACCCCTCTACCCTCTACCCCTACCCCTCTACCCCCTACCCCCTACCCCCTACCCCCTACCCCCTACCCCCTACACCCCTACACCCCCACACCCTACCCCTACCCCCTACCCCCTAACCCCTACCCCCTACCCCCTACCCCCTACCCCCTACCCCCTACCCCCTACCCCCTACCCCCTACCCACTACCCACTACCCCCCCTACCCCCCTACCCCCCTACCCCCTACTCCCTTACCCCTTTACCCCCTTTGCCCCCAATTATTCCTCCACCTCCCCCTGTGTCCCTGTGCATGTGGGAGGTGATTTAACCACGTCTGTCTAAGTGCACGTGTACACGATAGGTGCGTGGTGGGGTGGGTGTAGAACTAGTGATTGCATGCCTGCTGTATGAAGTATACTCTCGTCCCCAAATCCTTCCGAAGGAAGGCTTTGGTAACTGCCAAATGTTGGGATTTTGCTGGGTCTGGGCAACCCCTGCTGGTAGCTTGGAACCAGCGAACAGGAACAGAAAATGGAACCAGAAAGAATGATGGTAAAACTACCTAAAACTACCATCATACATTCTGGTTCCATTTCCTGTTCCTGTTCACTGGTTCCAGCCCAACAGCAGGGGCTGCCCAGATCCAGCAAAATCCAAAGTTCAAGGTCATTTGGCTGTTACCAGAGCCTTCCTTCGGAAGGATTTTGGAACGAGAGTATATGAAGTATAGCACAAATACATGGTGTGATGCGTGTGATAAAGGCCCTACAGCACAGCACCAATACATCGTACAGCTGAAGGAATGGACCGTGTTGAGTTTGGGGAAATTATAATCAATATTTCAGGTTTCATGAATTGGTTAGTTGTTCGGTTGCATTGCGCCCTATACTATACAAGATGATGAACAAATAAGGTCTTCTCAACGGCAGTGATGGTGATGGAATCTATGAGGTGAATGAAGGCAGAAATATGCCCGTACACTTTTACAGAGGCAATGTTTTTTTTACATCTCACACTACATAGGCACAGTGTGAGATAGACAGGCCTTTGATATGCTGTAGGTCTGCCACAGTCCCTAGAGCGAAGCACCAACATATCGTACAGTTGAAGGAATGCATGTGTTGAATTTTGGGATATTAGAATCAATACGTCATGTCTCATAGATTGTCTTGAGTTGATTTGAGTTTGGAATTTTTATTTTGGCAAACAAATCACATTATGCTGGGTGCTTTTCAAAGCATGCCAAAGGAAAAGAATAGAAAAGATTAAATGTACAATAATCTAGTGATCATTGGTCAGTTCATGAATTGTGTGTATCTACGTTACACCAATAAAGATGCTAAGGCAGTTAAATCTGCCGGAGATAGGCTCGATTTAAATTCTTTGAGAGTTCTCATTCCTTGCTGAGCTGGCGTCAAGCGGTCCCAGAATCTGGATCCTCCATGTAGCGGACTTTACCAGGAAGATGTCCTTCTTGTGACTTTGGACTTTCAGTCGCGTCTTGTCGTTGCCACGTATGTTTCTAGCCGGCTGTACCATGCACCCAGGGTCCTTTGACAGTTTGAACATGATGTAGTTGCACTAGGTTTTTACAATTTGAGCATCCAGCCCATGGGGGGGGGGGGGGGGTGCCGGGTAACACCTGTTGTAGCAGGGGTGGCCTTACTCTTGTTCCCAAATCCTTCCGAAGTAAGGCTCTGATGACAGCCAGTATGACCTTGAACTTGGGATTTTGCCGGGTTTGGGCAATTCCTGCTGGTAGCTTGGAACCAGTGGGCAGGAACCAGAATGTATGATGGTAGTTTTAGGTAGTTTTACCATCAGCCTTTCTGGTTCCATTTCCCGTTCCTGTTCGCTGGTTCCAAGCTACCAGCAGGGGTTGCCCAGACCCAGCAAAATCCCAACATTTGGCAGTTACCAGAGCCTTCCTTCGGAAGGATTTGGGAACGAGAGTAGGGTGGCCTGTGTTGTACAGAACGTACTCAACAGGAGCTGTGTGTCCCACACCCTACTACCCCCCCCACTCACACACACACTGGTTCCCCTCACACTGCCCACACCTACACGCCCCTCCCCCTGCCCATATAATGACCGGATATAGATTTAATACATCATGTCCTATGGGCGTGGCAAGCAGTTTCAATGTAGGGGGGACAAAGGGTGTTTCTGACCCTTTTTGGCCCCTTTTCTCTTGACTTTTTAGGTTTGAAGTTTTTGTGAGTTGCCGAAAAGTTGCCCCCTCCCCCCCCCCCCTCCGTTGTCAGCTCCTAGTGGACACATGGAGGGAGAACTAGTACAGTTACAGGGTTAGGGTGGGACTGAGATAAAAGGAAACACACAGAAATCAAATCTACAGTAACATATGGTGTTTCCCACACACTCCCTCTTTACTGTGTGGTGCCCACCCGGCCTGCACTGCCGTACTGCTGCAGTCTGCGTGCCCGGGGGGTCTTAGTCTCCGGGGGGGGGTACTCAATTCTTTTTTGACACGGGTGTGCGGATGGCCCTTTGACAACCCTTACCCTTGGTGAGGGGGATTTTGGTCAAAAGTGACCCTTGCTGAGAGGGATTTTGGACAAAAGTGCCTAGGTTTTAGTAAATTTCCCCAAGGTGTCGGCCTTGGTGTAAGAATTTTGGTCAAAAGTGACCCTTGTTACAAAGAATTTGGGCAAAATGTGACCCTTTTGGGGGGATTTTGTTGAAATCTCTGAAAAGTGACCCTTGGTGAGGGAGTTTTGGTTAAAATTGACCCTTAGTGAGGGGGATTTTGGTGAAAAGCAGACCCTTGGTGAGGGGGATTTTGCTCAAAAAGTGCCCTTCCCAGCCGCACATCTGTGTAAACAAAATATGACCATGCAGGTGTGGGAGGGTTCAGATAGTAGGGCTCCAGACGGGTAAATTCGACAAGGCGACAAGCCCCTGTTTTAAGCCTTATGGACAAGAGACAAGGGCATGCTAGGGGTTGGGGACAAGGGACAAACCTGCTTCTTTAAACTGACAAGGGACAAGACCCATTTCTTAGAATCGATAAGGAACATTGGTGTTTCTTAGGATCGACAAGTTACACAGCTACCCCCCGTCTGGTGCCCTATAGTGATAGGGCTGCCTATCTATGGGTATTTAGGGTAGACCGCCCATGAGATGAGCTGGTCTGTTTGTACCATGAGAAGACCAGTAAGTCTCAACCAGTGTGCCATTAATCATGGGGCCAATCTTCCATAGGGCTATTATAGACATTGGGCCGATCGTCCTCAGGGCCAATTGTCATATGGCCTATTGTCCACAGGGCTCCACATCTTTGTACCGGTCTACTTAAGATACCAACAGACCAGCTAGTCATCTCATGGGCGTCCTACCCTAGTCTTCACACTGCTGAGGTGTACATTTACACCTGCATATTTATATCAGGGATGAAAGTCTTCAAGTTTTTCCCTGAAATCAAGTATTTTTTCAATAACAAAAAATGTTATCAGGATATTTAGCTGTAGGCTCTCATAGGATATATCTGATAATTACTCAATATAAACTCAATCAAACTTTATTTTGTGTGTGTACTCCTATAATAAGACAGCAGAATCATCACTGGTTCATCCTCATTGGTCCTACACATACACAGACAGGCTGTACCACACTGATCTCAGTGTCAAGTTTTTCTCAGCCAGTTTCAAGTTAACTTGAGAAAGCTTGAAGCTCTCCTCTATAGTCCTATGCACTTACACTCTTCACATGAGGCTTAGCCACTGAAACTAAGGTGCTATGCATGGAGAGTGTATGGACAGATTTTTCCTTCTCCTCAGCAGGAGATAACATCCATGACCACATGGACATGACAAATGCTTCTCCTCAGCAGGAGATGACGTCCAGGAGAATATAGACATGACAAATCCTGCTGCACAGCACTAGATATGTGTCTATAGATGCATACACATTCATAGTGTTCTATAAAGTAGTTATGTCTTCTGAGGTATGTTCTATCTTCAAGTTTTTTTGACATAGTCGACTTTCATCCCTGATATATAAAGGCGGCAAAACACTGATGACGACCAGTTCACCCTTTAATCCCGCAGATCTTACTGCACGTCCAGTAACAGTCAGAGTGCAGTCGAGACAGGTAGTCAGCTCTATAGGGGCGCTGGGCCTTTAAGGGCCACATCTAGTGCTTTAACTAAATATCCCTTTATCGCCATGAAAGTCTATTTGCCGGGTATGAATCCACGCATCATCTCAAGAGTGTATCAATCCCGTTGGGTCGTCATGATGCTTAACTGCAGCACTGGCGAGTTACTCACATTCATGCATCATGGCGATAAAGGTCATAATGCACTAAAGCACTATATGACACCAAGTGTACCGGCGGCAGTAGTTTGATGACAGGCCAGTTAACACCTGCATATGGCTCTAGGTGTCAGTTAATAGCCGTGTTACACCCAGGGAGCTGTGACTGTTACCACATAGCCGCCATCTTTATGGCTGATATCTGCCCCTAATGCAGCCCGCGTCATTAATGGATGAAACCACTGGTCGTTAACCCGCTAGGGGCCGCAAAGTGCTCTTATGGTGTACACTGGAAAAGTAAACTTGTCACCAGACTCGTCAAAGTGACTGTCATAAAATAAACGAGTCAAAAGTTGTCTAACCTATCAGGTTACCATCCCACAAATAGAGTCTGGCAAATGTCGGGTGTTGGGCTGGCACATACCAAGTGGGTCTTCTATCTCCAGCTAGAAGACCCGCTTCCTTGTCACTTAGACAAGTTTTTGCCTCGTTTATTTTATGACCGTCACTTTGAAGAGTCTGGAGACAAGTTTATTTTTTGAGTGTATGTCTATCCTTGGTCGCCATACTGCATGAATACAGCCCTGGTGAATAACTCGCCAATGCTGCATTAGCACTCATGCCGACTCTATGGGGTTGATACGCTCTCCATGAGTCGGCGTGATGCATGAATGCCAACATTAAACCCGAAGATCTTACTGCACGTCCAGTAACAGTCAGAGTGCAGTCGGGACAGGTACTCGGCTCTATATATAGGGGCGCTGGGCCTTTAAAAGGGACGCATAGTGTTTCAATGTGCTATGACCTTTATCATTATGACGCTAGTGACTGATTTGTCAGCCAGTACTGACTAAGTCTCGAGCTTAAAGATGATCAGTGTAGAGGGGAATTCAGGCTGAAAGAGCTGCTATGATTAAACCCCGACCCCTCTATATAAAGGCACATGGCTTCAGTCCTAGCCCGCTCCGTCTATTGCTGAAAGAGTAGCAAGATGTAAGCCTCTATGGGGAAAGGTAACATGCAGTATGATCGTGAAGCCTGAGAGAGTTATGAAAAGGGTTTTGTATGGGTTTAGAAAGGGGTCGTGTAGAGAGGTGGGAAATATGATTTACAAGTGAATGGGAAGGCATTACCTTATACAGGTATGGGGTTTGGGTTAAGGCGGAGAGGGGGCTGCTTTCTGAGTATCTAGGTGAGTTATGAAAAGGGACTGTTTATAAGAGAGCTGAGAGGCATGTTTTACAAAGTGAATGGGAAGGCATTATATGAACACAGGTATGTGGGTTGGGTTATAGGGAGGGGAGGAAGGGGGGGCGCTTTTTGAGTATGGGAATTGATAGGAGTGGAGGGGGTGCTTTCCAAAAGCAGTATCTAGGTGAGAGGTGGGGAGCTATCAGGTCTGGATTGGTGGGTGTCAATGGTAGGAGCATGGATCAATCAGTGCTGTATGGAGGTATGGAGGGGTGGAAGGGGGGAATCAAGTGCTGCAGTGCCATCCGCATTGAGTGGCTAGAGTGGAAACGACACACAGTCATTTTTAACCATATTTTAAGCAGTTACTACACAAAAGCTATTCAAGTTTAATTTCTGTTGTATTTTTTCCTGGGAAGATTTACCCTTTTCCAAGTTATATTTTAATTTAGCATTATGAAGCTTCTGTCCTTATCTCAATATGAGGTTTTCATTCATGTTCTCTCAATGGAATGTAAATGTACTGGGGGTAGGCTATATGACCATGGCCCTCCTACAGCCCAGTGGTGCCACCTCATGCCCATCATGTATACTTCCAACAGGTTTGGATCACACTGGACTGTACAGTGTGACCTTCTCCCTGCCCTGTTTGAGACTGGCACTTACAGGCTGGTGCAGCAACATATATGCTCCGCGGTATAGAGGGCACCACAGCACTTGACTCCCCCCTGGTGAGGTAGGGAGAGGTGGGGAGGGGTGGTGCAGGGAGCTGTTGACAGGTACCATTTGTGTCGGCTAACCCTCAGGTTAACCCTTTAAGGACGCATGTCGCTGAAAGATGGCATTTGTTGTCATGATGCACCAATGCAGCCCCGGTGAGTAACTCACCTGTGCTGCATTGGCATATCATGCTTACCCTTCGGGAGTGTCTCAACACCATAGGGTTGGCATGATCCTTTGATGCAGCACTGGCGAGTTACTCACCAGGGCTGCATTCACGCATCATGACAACAAAGGGCATGATGCATTAGTGCATTAAGCCGTTCTTAAACTTAAATGGTTAACCATTTAAGGACCTCATATAGCCTCAATGCACTATCCCATTCTGTCGTCATGATGAATGAATGCAGCCCTGGTGAGTAACTCGCCAGGGCTGCATTTATACATTGTACCAACCTGATGAGGTTGATACACTCCCGAAAGGTCAGCATCATGCACTCATGCATTACTCCCCAAGACTGCAATCGGGAATCATTATGAACTATAGACATGAAGCTTTGAGGCATCATGCCATCCTTGACACTTTAAGAATAATATAATGCATTATAGCATCATGCCCTTAGTCATCATGATGCATGAATGCAGCCCTGGCGAGTATCTCACCAGTGTTTCATTCAAGCATCATGCTGACCCGAGGGGGCCGATGCACTCCCAAAGGGTCAGCATGATGCACCAATGCAGCACTGGTAAGGCACTTGCCGGGACTGCATAGGTGCATTATGACAACCAATGTCATCTTTTAGCAAAATGCCCTTCTTAAAGGGCTAAATGTTTCAGGCAGTTACCAGTCATCCATCTTCCTCATAATGCGCACTGAGGGGTTGGTGCTGGGATGTAATTGGGGTCTGGGAGAGAAGGAGGCTGTAGGGGAAACTCCTGAAAGGTGGGCATTATGATTTGTGAAATATCGACAGAAATCTCTACTTAAAAAAATGTTAAGAGTCCATGATGGAAAATTATCCCCCCACAAGGGACTGGCATAGGTGGTGAGGATGGGTGATAGAGGTGCTCCCCTGAAGTGGAGAACCCATGCCTCCTCTGGAGACGGTAACCGTCTACCCAGCAAGTGTTGACAGATGAAGGGAAATTTAAAGCTTACATACACTGTTGGTGATGCATTGAGAAAGAAAAACAGAAAGAAAGAATAACTCTCGTATTTAGGGGAGCCCAGGTCACGTAAGGGAGCCTAGGTGACCCTCTAGATGACCTAGGGGAGTCATCTGTGGGAGTCATATGACCCAGACAGCTATATGATCCCCAGATGACTCCCATAGGTCAGCTAGAGAGTCACCTAGGCTCCCTTATGCGACCTGGGCTCCCCCAGAGAGGCGAGTCATTCTGGAGGCAACCTGGACTCCCTTTTGACGCTGTTTCTTTTCTTTGTGTACATGTATTAGACCTTCAGGGGCAGCATAGTGTTCACACAGAAAAGTAAAGGTGTCAACTGTGTCTCCCACGTGGCTCTGGTAAAATAGAAAGTCAAACTGCCAATGACTCTGTTTATGTGCAGGGTCAACTGGAGTTAACTCGGTATGATCAGTGTCAACTCAAACTGACTGTGTACTATCAGAGTCAACTCAAGTTGACTCTGCATGTAAGCAGAGTCATTAACAGTTTGACTCTATTTTACCAGAGCCACGTGGGAGACACAGTTGACACCTTTACTTTTCTGTGTGTTGTTATGGACTATGACATCTTGTTGTCATAATGCATGAATGCAGCTCTGGTGAGCTACTCCTGCATTATGACGATGAAGGGCAGAGCACTGTATTCCCCTATAAGGGTTGATACGAAAAGGGCCACGGTAGCGATAAGTCGAGGAGACGGGCTGGGTAAATGGACGCGCTTCTAGTGCTTCAAGATGTAGGGTAAGGGCCTCCGTCCCTCCTGCATGAGGAACCTATTATCCATTTAAAGGCAGCAACGTGCTTTAATGCACCATCCCAATTCTCGACCGCAAGTCATTATCTGGTCATTTAACTTTGAACTAAAAAAATCTCATAGCCATGGCTTTCTTCGTAGCTTCATGGTTCAGTATAAATAAATGGCAACCAGCATTCTGAGTTTTGTTTTCTGCTTAGGGCCATGTACTCCCCAATACCTGAAACCATCCTGCAACAGCCTTAAGCGTTTGAATAGGGTTTCTAAGTCTCTGAGAGGATTAACAAAGAGAGAAAGAAAAGGCGAAAAATGTGCGGGAGGGTGATATGGGGGATTTGCTGTGGGCGGTGGTAAAGGATTCAGGTGACTGTTGGGACTGGGAGTGGGGAGGTGTCTTAAGTATTGGGACAAGACGCAAAAAGGTCACAAGCAATTACCAACAGTTTTATACTGGAGGAAGATTAGTAAACTTTAATTTGGTAATACCATTTATTTTCCATGATTAAAAACGCCAATTATATTATTAATCTGGGTATCAACTTTCCCATAGGCGCTCACATAATCCTGTCCAAGATTCTCATCATAAAGTGAGGCCGTTCATGTGGGAATTAGAACTCCTATTACAGTTTTGAATAATGACAAATACAATCCTTTTGTTATCAGAGTTTTAAGTGAAGATGAGAAGCCTTATTCAACTCAAGTAGCTCATGAGCCTCAAAACCTCATGTATGAAACATGATTCCAATTTGCACAGCTTTGAAATAAGAACACTTGCAAAACTCTAATAAATGGTGGGTGGGTTTCGTTCCGCAAAGAGCAATAGGATCATTTCAGTAGAAATATTAGCTGTGGAGATCAGCTGTATTCTGCTGCACTCGATAATATTTGTCTGTGGCCTGGACAGTCAAACTGTAAATAGTGAGTGTAGGTACACAGTAGAATCTATTGTAGATCTACAATAGGATTTACTGTAGAATAGATTTACAGTAAAATCTACTGTAAACTTACAGTTGTAAATGCTCTGTGATGTTTAGTAGGTAGTTATGATTTATTGGGCTGTATATATCTCTTTATATAGGACGTATAGGATAACTTAGATATAGACCCATGCATCAAGAAACGGTGACTTTTTCATATATAGAGTTGTCATTACATTGGTCTAAGTAGAATCCTCAAAGCAGTGTCTGTACTGGCTCTGTGTGCAAACATCTCATGACAGGAGATTCAGAGGACAATCATCCTTCAAATACTGCATATCAGAATGCAGGATTTTGAGGTTAGATTCATTTATTTGTTGGTCACACTTCAGAATTGTTCAAAAACTTCATCGTTTCTGAAAGGTCATCCTTTCTTGCTGCATTGGTCTATAGATAGTAATACCGCCTCCCTGTGGTCATTAAGGGCACCAGCTGTCCGTCTGAGTCAGGTTAGATGGGTTTTACGACCATCCTGTGTGTCCTCCTGCCTCCCGTCCTCCTCTCACCACCTGTCTCCTCCACCTTCCTAAACTCCGACCACATTCTGAGATGGGGATCGACCGAGGAATAGCCTCTCTGAGACTTACACATCTGTAGCAGGGGGCATCTTTGGTCTAGACCCAATCCTGGTCTATACTCAAACGCAGTGCAAGCGGTTAGAAATTGTCATATCGATACAACATACTCGGTCCGTGTAGCGCCTTTTTTTGTGTTTTTTTGTTTCAACGTGGTCACATCACTTTCATGATTTTATGTGACTGCTGAATCTTTATCTACGTAAAAAAGCTCCGAATTAATGTGGAGTAGTGACTCATAATAATATGGTATCATCCCCCCTCCTACCTACCCTGCCATCCCACTTATATAGTTTCCCAATGCATTAAATACTGCCCACTGCTATAAATTCCTCTTGAATGCAGCAGTCTATAGCAGTTCTAAAGGTACACAACCAGGGCAAGAACGACATCGCAACTACGAGTAGTATATGGAGACTGGGGATGGCGTCAGGCACAGTGTGAGAAGTATAGTGACATTGGGGATTGTGTCAGGTAAGGCTGGATGGGGACATACTTCCCCACCACCCTGCTTGCCTGTCTGCCCTTCCCTACACACTCAGAAAAGTCAGCGTCATTGTCGCTAAAACCACCCTCACCTGAAAGTCAGGCAGTGTCTGACTTTCAGGTGAGGGTGGTTTTAGCGACAATGACGCTGACTTTTCTGAGGGTGTAGGCTACCTGCCTGCCTTCCCACATGCCTTCCTGCTTGCCTCCCCTCTTTTCCCTCCTTTCTGCCCCTTCTTCCCCCCTTCCCTCTCCCTTGCTTTCCTCGCTCCCTCACTCCCTCTAGTCTCTCCCTTCATCACTCTCTCCACTCCCTCCCTCCATGTCCTCGTCCCGTCTTTCCCTCCCCTTTCCCTTTCCGCTCCACTCCCTATATTTCACTACATGTCTCCCCCTCCTACCCTTGCCCCTTTCCTCTCTTCAGCCTACCATGCGTCTTTCCCTGGCTCCCCCACCCCCTTCAGTGCCCCTCTCAGTGCCCCAGCCGTGTTCATTAGGACGGCAGCTACTGCCCCCAGGCCTACAGGAGGAGGTCAGACCCAATAATCCGCTCCACACCACTCTTAACTCTATAAGGACCTCATAGTGCTTTAGTGCATCATGCCCTTGGTCTTCATGATGCATAAATGCAGCCCTGGAAAGTAACTAACCAGTGCTGCATTCAAGCATCATGACGGCCGTACGTGGTGAGTACAGAATGCATAATGCATGAATGCAGCCCAGGTGAGTAGACCTATCAGGACTGTATTAATGCATCATGATTACAAAGGAAAGAGCTCATTTAAGCATTATGCAGCCCCTTAAAGGGTTAATAGCTTCTCATACAAGTACAGCACCCTTACCCCCGGTACTCACACAGAGGGGGGGGGGGTGGAGAGGAGGAGGGGGGGGGGTGCACTAGCCAGCTGCCAATCTCTGATTATGTCTTACCAATGTGGGTCAAGACACTACAGGGTCATTTGGTCTCAAGACAATTAGGTCCAGGTGGCATTTGCCCGGTCATTTGCCACCTCTCAGGGTAGTAGTAATTCTACCCAACATTCAGGTCAAGATTCCTGGCGGTTACTGGTATATAGTCCCCCTGTTGATTGAGGCCCTGTGGAGTCACGTTTTGTCCACATGCTACAAAGTGTCCACACCCATTATCAAACTCTTTGTAGAAACTTAACTTATTTCTTCAGACAAGAAATTTGCAAGGTTTATTTTTAGTTCTAGTAAGTTCATTAACAGAGATATCACTAGATGACAGAATCTCCCAGCCTGGTGATACATAGTACATAATGGAATAAGATGTAGCCTACAATTATACAATAATAAACCATAACTGATATCTTGTCTCAGTGGGTCCTAAAGTTGCCTGTATGGTGAACGCATCCACGGAACAAAGAAATTATAGTGAAAACACAATTCATTTTAACAGCACCAACTTGTGTCTTTCCTTGACCTGTGGACACTTTGTGGCCTGTGGACAAAACGTGACTCCACAGGCCCACCAATGCACCTCAGGTCTTAGGATAAGAGCCCTCTTTTGGAACACTAATTAAGACATGTGCAACTGTGATAGTAGGCTAGGAGTATTCTGACTCGGCGTTGAATTGTCCAAGCGCTATTTGTCACTTTAAAATTTGAATCATGGAACTAGAAACAAAATTAAGTCAAATTCCGACACAGAACAAGTTATGGTACAGTATTGAGTACAGGATTGCTATTGGCACAGTGCTACACGAACCTTTTGCAAATGCCATATTATGCCTTTGCTATGTTGCTCAGGACTGAGAAGAAAGAGTAATTTGGACATAAATACAAGTGAATTATTTTCCAGTGTACCCGGTTCTCAAGGGTCATTTGGACTGGGTTATTAGGTCTACTTGCTGTCACTTAAAATAGATTTGAGAAGAATGACACAGTCTAAGTGAAGACGTTACCCCTATCTGTTGTCCTGTCTTGTCAATGTGGGCCGGGGTTGTAGGGGGTCATTTTGACTCATTGATCACCTCGTCTAGAAGGAGGCTCAGATAATTAAATGTCAGCAGGGACAGGGGAGGTTACCCCCATCAGCAGCAGCAGGCCATATTGATGTTAGTCTACTCTGTTCTACAATGCAGGCCACAATAGTGGAGGTAGCACATTTACAGTTTGAATTGAACTAAATTTGAATTTTCTTTATTTTGCATAGGCGACAAAAAGTAAAAGTATAGATACAATCACATCTGCTTCAGTTATAACAAAGCAAATGTTGGTTCTTACAATGAATTCATAAATATAATGTTGGCACAAATAAACTGTTAGAACAGCTCCATTTCAAGATTATAGATGACAACCAACAGAAAGTCAATCAAAAGTTTAAAGACCTAATGTAAAGAAAACCATTCACTTGGAGGAGGGGGGTAATCCTAAGGAGGAGGGTCCATCCAGGAAGTTAAACAATGACAAAGCCACACTCCCTACAAGTCTCCAACCCTCAAATGAAGAGAAACTGTAATATTGAAAATTATGATATCATATCATGTCCTCTAAACAAAAAACCAGATCGTTTAAAGACAAAACACTGTGAATTCTATTGGAAATTGAAAACTAATATTTCAGCATATGTATTTGTTATAAATCAAGATATATATTCTCACCTATTCTTCTCTTTTGAATGTCACTTGAGGGGTAGGTACTAGACAGTGTAGACTATTGATACCCAGTACATGTTCATTAAGAAAGTTGTCCGCGTGTTTCTTCTTGCTCCCTGTCAACTGCCCTTCAGGCTATTTAACCTTGACGTCCAAGGTGACGTAAACGGCCGTGACAACACGTCATCACGTCATGATACGTCATTATCTAGTATCGGGGGCAGGCCCTCACCCCGGGCCCCCACCCCTGGGGTCGCCAGCCTCAATGTCGACAGAATTGGCACAGAATGGCACTTGTAAACACGACTATGACCTTGAACTCGGACCTTTGCTGGGACTGGGCATTCCTGTTCTTAGCTTAGAACCAGCAAACCAGCACTGGAACTGGAACCAGGAAGTGTGATAGAAGAACTCGTATCATATATTCTGGTTTCTGTTCACTGTTTCTAAGCTACCAGCAGGGAATGCTCAAACCAAGAATACTCCAAGTTCAAAGTCATGGTGGTGGTTACCAGAGCCTTCCTGGGAACGAGAGTGTGTGTGGCGGCTGGACTGACGCCCTGATTGGCCTCTATTCTGCCGCCACTGGGCAGTCAGCCTCTTTGACTTCCGGTTGTCTGCACCAATCAGAGCGCGTGTTGGGCGTCACCCCGGACCTGCTCCCGGCATGCTTGGTACACGGCGCCACCCTGACTTCCGGCCGCGTTCCTAGATAACTTCCGGTTCCGCTTTTTGCTGCCGGATTAGGGTTAACAAGTGGCAGTGGTGCTTGTCATGACGACCAAAACTTCTGGTGGTCTCCAACCCTGTACGTCTCCGCTGTGTCTACAGAGTTGCTAGTTTTGTCAGATCATTATACAGCAGAGGGTAGGACTGCGCATGACACTAGTTAGGTGGACATGCCTCTGGGTATAAATGGCCGCCAGTTCCCCCTAACAAGCATATTTAGATGTCCTGTCTGGGTATTTTTGGAGATAATTTGTACTGCCTCAAAGTCGTCAAATAGGCAATCAACTATTAGCTATTAAACTCTGAAATCCTTGAAGCTATTTGTCAATATTGCCTAAACTTTACAGATATGTTGTGGGTATGGAAATGTGAACGGTTGTGTTACTTTGTCCACGCACTATGTGTACCCTTGGGATGACCAGTCCAACATGTATGAATGGTGAGGCCACGAGGGCCCAGGTGCAACAGGTATTATTGAACAGCTATGGAAACATGTTGATTGATTTCTCCCAAGATTCTTCCGCTGACAGTCCTATTACCGACTCCTATCCAGCCTTGTGTTTCTCTCACAACGCATCCCTCAAAACGTTATGGGAATGCACATCTCTTCTTTTCCTCACCCTGAAGCCCCCGAATGCCAACATTCAGGAAGCATGTCTAATCATAGTTTAGCATTACCATAGACGTACACGTTGCTGTACACGTCGTGGTCTAAACCTCACTAGTAGCTGCATGTTGTAATTCACTATTGCTCCATTGTGACTTGTCACAGTGGCGGATCCAGTGAAGCGCAGCAGGCATATTAGGGGGCTTTGGGGGCATGACCCCTAGACAATTATGATGGTCCGGATGTGTAATAATGCATTCTCATGCATTTCAAGATGCAATAATTTAAGACTCAGCCCCCTTCGCCCCCCCAGGTCATGTTATATAATATTCTCTCTCTCTCTCTCGCCCTTCCCCTTCTTTCCTCCCTGTCGGGCCACCCCCTGGATCCGCCAATGGACTTGTAGTACATTGAAACACTATGCTGTCCTTTTAATACAGTGATTGGGCCCCCACCATCCCTAGAAAATTGGCGCAGAGTTGTGTGCTGTATTTAGTTGTGGATGTGCCTGAGGGCTAAAAGCCCCGACAGGAACCGGGCCCTTTTAGCGTGCGGCGTGTTTTAACGTACGGAGGGTTTTAACTGATTGTTGTAGGGAGGTAACCATTTAAGGGCGACATGATGGCTTAATACATCATGCCCTTAGTCGTCATGATGCATGAATGCAGCCCCGGCGAGTAACTCGCCAGTGCTGCATTCAAGCATCATGCCGACCCTACGGCTACGGGATTAAGACACTCCCAGAGGGTCGACATGATAGTGCATCAAGACGACAGATGTAATCTTTTAGAGACATGCCGTCCTTAAAGGGCGGATTCACACAGGAAGGGGACGGAGTGCTTTGTTTGTGTGTCTACGTAATGCTAACCCTTGAAGGGCCGCATAGTGCTTTATTGGGTTGTGCCCATTGAATAGATCAATTGGGACCCTTCAATAATATAATCACAATTATGGAAACTTTTATACCTATTTTTTATATAAATATTATATAGTATATCACGCTGGAAATAATACTAGAAATCATCAGGTGGCCAACGAGAACAGGAGGCAAACTCCTAGCGGCAGTCTATTATGAGCAGACAAAAAAAGACATTACAAATGGCAATCACACGTGTCAAGGAAAATATCTAATATAGCTAGATGTAATTAATTTACAAAATGTTATACCCAGCATAGCACTATGCACGTATAAAACCCAGGAGGAGAGGAGCGGTTTCCCAGGCGGGAGTTGCTCGCCGTCCCCTCTAGGAGGCGCCAGCGGCGCCCTGGGAGTAGTTCCCCGACCCGCCGCATGACTTCAGCGCCACCGTGACGTCATGCGGTCATGTCGCCTAGCAACATTCCTTTTGATGACGGTGCACTATAATAACCCACCCTGGAGTAACGGTCATCAGTTGACCACAGCAAGTTCCTCCAGCAGGGTCGTCAGGCAGCCCAAGGGAACCCAGGTGACACTTGGGGGAGTCATATAGCTTTCTGGGTCATATGACTCCCCCAGGTGACTCCCTTAGGTCAGCCAGAGGGTCACTCCCCTAAAGAGGGGAGTCATTCTGGAGGCAACCTGGACTCCCTTTTGACGCTGTTTCTTCTTTCTGTGTTCTCTCTTGCCTTCTCCCACAACTAAGGCCACTCAAAAAAAAGTTTCTCATCACCAAGCAGTGAAAAATATGATGAGGGCGTTTTTTATTTAATTTTTTTTTTTTTTACTCGGGGCTTAAATACATGGGGAAATTTGGACTTTTCGTGATCAATTTTCCCATTTAAGTATTTCTGAGTTTATTGATCAGTAAAAGTTGTTATAATGTTATTCCTAGCTGACTGCATTACTGACAGCATAAGCTTTAATTTGATACCAAAATTGTAAAGGTAAAAAGACAACAACTCGGTTGTTGGACATTTCTTTGTGGTAATTTCCTGTTGACGTGCCCCGAGGCCTGGGTTGAACAGGTAATGTCGTTGTAGCATGTGGTGCCCCATTTAAGTTGGTGTTAAGGTCTATAGCTCACACAGTGATATTCCCATTACATGCCACACCATCAATCGTTTCTAAAGGCAGATATCATTTGATATTTTTCCAAAACAACATAGATTTTTATTAATATTGAATATTACCATATTTTTCCTGAATATTACCATATTCATCACCCAATAATTTTTCATATTAAATCAAAGGTTTCTATTGTTAGTCTAATATTGGGCTTTGAGATTCTACCCCCATCAAGTCTATCAATTTACGGTACCGGTAACACAATGAGTGTCCTGCGGTCTATACCAAAAGTAAGGGAAAAATCAATTATAATATTGCCTTAGAGTTAAATCAGAAGCTCTACTGATTGCACAGGTAGTATTCTGAGTGTAGTGGCGGAGAGCAAACACCTCGTCAACCTCAAACCAAAGAGCATTATGCACGCGAGCCAATTTTCAGCCATAATTGTATAATTAAACACAATGCTGTCCTTTAACAAGCTCAGCGGTGCATCAAATACCCCGTGCCTGCATTGTTTCACCTTCCGCTAAATAACATTGCTGACAGGCGAGAAAGTTTCATTCTAAGGGAGTGATCACTTTTTAACAACAGGGGGGGAAATTTTTATACCCCCCCCCCGGTCGAGGTGTCAACATCTTTTAACCTCCCCCCCTTATGGCTGAAAATTGGCTCGCGTGCGGGCCCTTTGAAGCATAGTAACGTGCAGGCTTTTAGGCTCAAAACTGGTTAAATTATTTTGACCGCCCCCCCCAAGAGGGGTCCAAATGTTTTTGCACCCCCCCCCCCCGGTCAAGGGGTCCAAATTGTTTTGCCCCCCCCCCAAAACCCACCACCCCCCCTGTTGTTAATAAATGATCACTCCCTACCTTCTTCCCGGTCTGACGGAGGGGCTTTAGGATGGGGAGGATGTTAGCCCTTTAAGGGCTGGATGATGGTTTAGTGCATCATACCCTTTGTCATCATTTGATACATGAATGAAGCCCTGGTGAGTGACTCGCCAGTGTTGCGTTTTAAAAGCACCATGCTGACCCTATTAGGAGGCTAATACTCTCAGGGGTTTACATATGATTTTGAGATACTTGGATTTACTCTAGACGTGTGCACCTTAACCCCTTAAGGACGGCATGATGCATTAATGCATCACACCTTGGTCGGCGGGATGCATGAATGCAGCCCTGGGGTAACTCGCCAGTGCTGCATTCAAGCATCATGCCGACTCCACAGGAGTTGATACAATCCCAACATGTCGGCATCATGCATGAATGCAGCATTGGCTAGTAGACTCACCAGTGCTGCATTCAAGCGTCATGCCGACCCTATTGGGTTGATACACTCCTAACATTTCGTCATGATGCATGAATGAACCTCTGGCAAGCAGACCAACCAGGGATGCATTAATGCATCATGACCTCAGAAGGCACGATGCACTAAAGCACAATACGGCCCTTAAAGGGTTAAAATCTCAGTCAGCCCTGTTGCCGACAGCCTCCTGATGATGAATATTACATCGGTGTTTTCGGTCTGGATTCGGGAGGTGGCTTGTATTGTTAATTGGGTGAGTTGATTATGATGAGAGCGATGGGCAGTTTTTAGCTTTATATTGAAATGGAGGGCTTTTATCTTAAAGCACTTGGATGGGGAGAACAAGGAACCTTTAAACGTTCATAATCTACTGATAATAACTGTGTGGGGTTGTGCTTGGCGTAGCGCAGTCATACTAATCAGACTTGGCTCCCTTATGTAGTGACTTGGCTCCTCTAGGGGGTCACCTGGCTCCCTCGAGGGAGTCACAAAACTCCCTGATTCACTTAAGGTGGGTCAATCCCTTGATGTAAAAGTAGCTAGATTTTGGTCACGTTTTCACCATAAGACCATGATAGCATACACTTTCCAAAGAAACTGAGAAAATAGGGGGGTCCCGGGCTATTTTCTGAGATATTTAAGCCTTAAGTTAATGTCTCATGTGATGGATTATACAGTGTTTTGCCACATATCTACATAAAATTGTATTGAAAAGTAGCTAAACTTTTATATAACTCTCTTTGAGTATAGGCTTAGATGTTTTCTATCTAGAGAATATATTTTTTACACATGGTCCCGCACATATTTCTAAGGTTTTAGGCCCATCAAAATAAAAAAGTTGAAAAAAATAGAAATATACTGAGGGCTACCTATGTACGACTTCCAATGGGGACAACCACTACAGACTGCATAACACAGTGGTAGAATGGATGCCTTCATATTCAAAGGTTGGTGGTTCTCGCCCCGGTCAGGGAAAATTCATACACTATTTTATGACCATTTGATATTACTTAGGCCAATTTGAAAAAGGGTGCCCTGGTGTTCTATGGTCAAACTAGAGAAACTACCTGCGCAGAAAACGGCGCAGTGGACGAAAAAGGCATCATATTGACCCACCTTAAAGGAGTCACACAACTCCGATAGGAGCGTCAGAAAAGAGAGTTGAGGCAGCTAGGACTCCCTCTTGGCTGTTTCTTTCCTCTGTGAAGCCATTTCAAGGTATACCTGCTTCCAATGGTTTCTGAGACAATTTCCTAATTTCTAAAAAGGAGCACTTTCAGGTGAGAGTTCCCACAACAGAATGCATCCTGATGATGCTGCATGAGGTGCTTAGCAGGTCCGGGAAATAGAGGAAAACCCTCCCCAGAGCCGTTATTTACACCAGGGTTAATTTTCACAACGCAGGTAGGTGTGAAAACACTGTAGGGCTAGAATTATCAATGGTTTTGCTTGTAGCATAAACACTACAGGGCTAAAATTAGCAACGGTTTTCTTATAACCCATTTGCTGAATTTTCTATCAATTTGCTGTTAAATGTATATATCCAATAAGATAGATTAGTGTATGCTCTTGAATCATACATGGGGAATAGTGAATCATACATGGGATTGCCATGAAATCACATATAAATAAGCTTTTTCTATAGACTTTCCCTCTGTGCTCCTCCACTTCACCCAGTAGGCAGTGAGCCCTGCAGTGTTTTCACACCTACCTCCATTGTGAAAATTAACACTGGTGTAAATAACGGCTCTGGGGAGGGTTTTCCTTCATTTCCCGGACCTGCTTAGTGGTAGGTTTAGTAAGGAGACAATGAAGGAGGATGCAGGAAACCACAAACCATCATTACCTCCTAATTTATGTCATTTCAAACAAAGCTCAACCACCCAGGTGACCACAATGTAACAGCTTGTGTCATTGCCTAGCAAATAAAACAATGAGTCAAAGACTCAAAGACTCAGTTCTTCTAACGTTAGAACCAGGCTGACCTTAACCCTTTAAGGGCCGCAAAGTCCTTTAATGTCCTTGGCCAGCATGTTGCTCAAAGCACCGGCAAATTACTTGCCAGGGCTGCATTCATACATCATGCCGAGCCTACGGGGTTGATACCACCCCAAAGGACCCGCATAATCCATGAATGCAGCCCTGATGAATAGCCCACAAGGGCTACAGTCATGCATTATGACGACAAAGGACGTAGCACATTAAAGCGCTCTGAGGCCCTTAACGGGTTGAAGGGCAGGTCTGCTGACACTTGAAAGGTTCAGCATTAATTGGTTAGTGTGTCTGGGTCTGTCTGAGAGTACTAGTTACAGTACTATTTATAGGACAGTGTAACAGTCTTTCATTAGGTCTCTAGTGTAGAGTCAATGATTAGTCTGATACTAGCCTTTTAAGGACACCATTATGCTTTAATGCACTGTGTCCTCTTCTAACTGCATGAGGCATGAATGCAGCACTAGTATAGGAGAGTACCTCATAGATCTATACTGCATTAATGCATCATATCAGGGTTGATACACTCCCAAAGAGTGGGCATGATGCACCAATGCAGTATTGACCAGCTACTCGCTAGCGCTGAATCAGCCAGTGACAAAAAATAAACAAAAACCCTTATAAAGCCTCATCTGTTCTTATAAAGATTACATGTCATCACATTGACACTAAGGTGGTCCTACCTGGCACCAACTAAGGGTTAATTCTGTGTCATTCATTAGGACAGTCCACACCAATGAATCTCCCCTCAAATTATCGAAGAAAAATTATTTATTCAGTAATGTACTTGTGCCTCTGCCAGACAGGCACAGTATGTACATTCACTGGCCGTGTCTTATTAACTGGAGCTATATACTAGCTCTAAGAGTACAAAAATCTCAATGTGTGCTTCCTCCGTCCCCCTATCTTGTACCTTAACAGTATAGTCACTACTACACTGACACTCTTTAAGCTCCAGAACTTAGTCAGTACTGGCTAATAAATAAGGCGACAGTATGTAAACCTAGTAAGTCGTTTTCTGGCTCTCTATACCACCAACCTAGGCTAGTTGATACTGTCAGGGTGGTCAGTGCTGACCAACTCACCTTAGTCTTCTCCATTTCAATTAGGATTAGGCTAAGTCCGAGGGTCAACAAGTAAAATAATCCTGCAACAGACCAAAATTGAGTGTGTCTTTGTGTTTATTTCTAACATATTTCGATTCAAAATTAAACGTTTAGGGCCCACAGGGGGGATAAAGGGCTGATGTTGTTTCGCCTCATTTTCTGAAGTGCACTTGATCATGTCTGACCAATGTCCCTATGACTAAACTTGGATAGCCACTACAGACTAAAGACCGGAGCATTTAGATTTTCTGTGTAGAGTCTCCAAGAAGGTAGCCCCCTGTTGTGTTTATAGTTAATGAGGCCCCCGCAGACCCTGGCGCCCTCTAGGGACTGCCGCGTCTACAGTAACCTTATCTTGTACAGCCTCGATGTGACTTATGTATAAGTACCTGTAGTGGCGCCACCTGTGGCACTGGGAGCTACTACACCCACGTGGTGCTGTTGGGCGCTATTCACCAATGGGCGCAGAACGCCAATCCTCTGTGCGCTGTGTAAAAATATATGCGAGATTCTAATAAAGTTATTTGATATGGATAAAAACTATAGGCCTATTCCGTTTTTGAGAAATGAATGCATACAATCTAGCAATTTCTATGGCGTCGCACTTGTATTTCAAGTGATTTGATTTAAATTTATTCAGAGAGTTATAAATGAAACAGGTGCTTGTATCTTCACAGATAATTATATCTTGCGCAGATTGCCATTCTGCACAGCCCCGATCCTGCACTATTTACAAATTGCGCTGCGCAGAATGTCAATATTGGTATTCTGCGCAAAGTGGTGAATAGTGCCCTACAGCGCTGCAATATGTTTCAGGACGTGGATGTTGACATACATGAATCATACCCACCTTAGAGAGGGGAGTCATTCTGGAGGCAACCTGGACTCCCTTTTGACGCTGTTTCTTCTTTGTGTGTAGAGGCAGTCTGATCACTTCTATCTATGTACATCCCCCCCCCCCTCCACCCCACCCTCTGGTATCCCCTGTAGAATCTCTATAGTCACATAGAGTCTGAAGTGGAACAGATTGGTTTAGGTCCGACCCCCCTGTGTCCTCTGTCATCCATGCATCAATTACCACGACCTCTATAGTGATGGGCAGAGAGGGGCATGTGCACTCAAAAAATAAACTTGTCTCCAGACTTGTCTAATTAACGGTCATAAAATAAACGGGTTAAAAAAAGTGACAAGAAAGTGGGTCTTCTAGCTGGAGATAGAAGACCAACTTGGCATGTGCCAGCCCAAAACCCGACATTTGCCAGCTCCAGATTCTATTTGTGGGATGGAAACCTGATAGGTTAGACAACTTTTGACTCGTTTACTTTATGACTGTCACTTAGACAAGTCTGGAGACAAGTTTACTTTTTCAGTGCGACTTGCTGAATAGGACTTCTGTTATAGATGATCTAAATCACTTTGCACGATACTGATTCCATTTAGATTCTCTTTGATCAATGATTTGATAAGATAGTCCACTTCCAATAGGATGTATGAGGGGGGGGGGACATCTGAAGATACCTGATCCAATCACTAATATACAAAGTAACACAAAAATCATATGAAGGAACGTGCAACCATACTTGTGAATTCAAGCTGTTAGAATCATAACATTCATGCAATGGCAGTGGTAGGATATCTACATCACAGGCACCATAGCTGAATATTATAGGTTAGCAGATTCATGGCAAACACCCTCATTCACAGGTATACAGTGACTGTGAGTTACTCGCCAGAGCTGCATTCATGCATCATGACGATATAGAACATATGTGGTATATATGATACACGTGACTTGCTGTATGAGTGTTACAAGCCAAGGACAGGGTAATTGTGCAAGGCACCAGCAGAGGATAGTTACCATTGTCCAAGGCTTATAACACTCATGCAGCTAGTCACGCGTATCATATCTGACTTACACTCACAGTAAGAGAGTGTGCTCAGTGGACTGCATCCAAATACAGCCATGTATATAATATACAGTCAGGCCATTTCTTTTGTTCTTCCAGCCAACTTTGGTGTAAGTTACATACATTACATCAACAAGCGGCCCTCAAAGGACTAACAGCAAAGCCGGGTGCCAGTTTACTATCTACTCCTTTTAATACATTCTGTAAAGTTAGCACTGTTCAGGACCTGAATGATTAAGGTTCATCTTATATTAATCCAAACACCCCCGTGTTGTTACTTAATGCAGCATTTACATCCCTGGTTGTGGGATTAATCCACCATTACAAATACATCATTCCACACTTAAATAATAACAAAAACACTATTGACAGTTCGAACTGTCAATAGTGGAAAATATTTCTGTTATTGACAGTTCACACTGTCAACAGTGGAAATTATTCCTGTTATTGACAGTTCCTTATTCAAACTGTCAATAGTGGAATATTTCTGTCTTATTGACAGTTCCCACTGACATTGGAGTCAAAAGGTGTTTTTTTGGGCAAAAGTGTTTCCCCCCCCCCCAAAAATCGGTTCCCCCCCCCCAAAAAAAATCGGTTTTGTAGCAAAAATCGGTTTTGTAGCAAAAATCGGTTTTGTAGCAAAAATCGGTTTTGTAGCAAAAATCGGTTTTGTAGCAAAAATCGGTTTTGTAGCAAAAATCGGTTTTGTAGCAAAAATCGGTTTTGTAGCCAAAATTGGTTGTGTAGCCAAAATCGGTTTTGCCCCCCAAAATCGGTTTTGCCCCCCAAAATCGGTTTCGCCCCTAAAAATCGGTTTTGCCCCCCGAAACCAGTTTTACCCCAAAAATCGGTTTTGCCCTAAAAATCTGTTTTCCACCAAAATCGACTTTTCCACCAAAATCGACTTTTCCACCAAAATCGACTTTTTCCACCAAAATCGAATCTTCCACCAAAATCGACTTTTCCACCAAAATCGACTTTTCCACCAAAATCGACTTTTCCACCAAATTGATAAGGAACTGTCAATAAGAGAGGAAATTCCCACTATTGACAGTTCGGTGGAGAACTGTCAATAACGCTATAATTTACCACTATTGACAGTTTGAACTGTCAATAAGAGAAAAATATCCCACTATTGACAGTTTGAACTGTCAATAAGAGGAAAGTTTTCCACTATTGACAGTTTGAACTGTCAATAGCTAAATCAAGGTGGGCCAGCTATTGACAGTGCAAACTGTCAATAGTAGACATCAATCTTCTTATTGACAGTTCAAACTGTCAATACCAGGATATAATTCCCTTATTGACAGTTCAAACTGTCAATACCAGGATATAATTCCCTTATTGACAGTTCACACTGGCAATAAGAGATTTTTTTCTCTTATTGACAGTTCCTTTTTGGAAGTGTCAATAAGAGAATTTTTTTCCCCTTATTGACAGTTCGAACTGTCAATAAGGGAATTATATCCTGGTATTGACAGTTTGAACTGTCAATAAGGGAATTATATTCTGTAATTGACAGTTCGAACTGTCAATAGTCATGGCCAAATAATAAAGCTACCAGAGCTGTGACAGCTCAGTCACTGGTGGGGGAAGGTTTGATATCCTGTCTAGTGTGGGATTAAACCTTTAAGGACCGCATGATGCTTTAATGCTGTATGCCTTTGGTCGGTATGATGCATTCATGCAGCCCTGGCGAGTGCTGCATTCATGCATCATGCCAACCTTTCAGGAGTGTGTCCATCACACAAGGTCAGCATGATGCGTGAATGCAGCATTGGCAAGCTGCTCGCGAGAGCTGCGTGCATGCATGCCGATAAAGGACATTATGTATTAGCCCTCTAAGGACAGCATAATGCATTAATGCATCATGCCCTTGGCCATCCTGATGCATTAATGCATAATGCCCTTGGTCATCCTGATGCATTAATGCATCATGCCTTTGGTCATCCTGATGCATTAATGCATCATGCCCTTGGTCATCCTGATGCATTGGTCATCCTGATGCATTACACTCCTGTAGGGCCGACAAATGTTATCTTTTAGCGGGTTTAAGTACTTTATGACACTTAATCCATCGTTGCTGAACTGAAGCTCAGACTTCTGCAGGTAAATGATAAAACACACCTTGTACCGTGAACACGTGACTGGTACGGCAGAAAGTGGGATTATTTTTGTTGGGGACCATGAAAAATGACATTGAAACAATAAGGGTCTGATTCTTCCGGGCCTATCTATACTCCCATGACATGCAGTGCCTTTTTATAGGCCTTTAACCCACGGTGGAGGGCTTAGACAAATGATTCGCACTTTGGTTATATTGCATACCCGAGGGTTAAGTCAGATAGACTACACCTGGCCAGGGTCCTTCCATATACCCACTGCCCCCTCACTGTATAACACCTCGTCTTGACCCTGTGGGGGCAGTGGGTATATGGAAGAACCGTGTCCAGGTGTAGTCTATCTAACACCCTAGTCTATCTAATGACCTCTGTTGCCATGATCGCTCATGATGCATGAATGAAGTTCTACTCACAAGGGTGGCATTCATGCCTACAGTGTCAATATTAGAGGATCTATAGCATCAGCATTGATGCATCGTGACGACAAAGGGCATAACACATTAACCCTTTAAGGACGGGATGATACCTTAGTCATCATGATGCATGAATGCTGCCCTGGCAAGTAACTCGCCAGGGCTGCATTCAAGCATCATGACGACCTTACAGGGTTGAGACACTCCCGAAAGGTCGGTATGATACACTAATGCAGCACATGCGATTTACTCGACGGGGCTGCATTGGTGCATCTTTTAGCGACATGTGTTCTTAAAGGGTTAAAGCACTCTGGGGCCCGTGCAGGGTTAGCTAGTACCCCTAGACGCTGCCACCAGGTGGCAGTTAGCATCCATCGTAGCACCCAGCTATGACATGGAGCCTCTACAGCAACCCCATCCCCCATGACTTATTCATGTTATCAATATGGGGGGAGGCCGACCATGGCCATATTGTCTTCTCATGCAGCCCTTTGTGTTAGCTTACTATATATATATATATGAGTTGTCCAATATACGCTATAGCCCTTTAGGCGTCATATACTCAAAAAGTAAACTTGTCTCCAGACTCTTCAAAGTGACAATCATAAAATAAAAGGGTCAAAAACTTGACTAACTGACAAGGAAGCGGGTATTCTATCTAGCTGGAGATAGAAGACCCACGTGGCATGTGCCAGCCCAAAACCCGACATTTGCCAGCTCCAGATTCTATTTGTGGGATGGTAACCTGAGAGGTAAGACAACTTTAGACTCGTTTATTTTATGAAAGTCACTTTGACAAGTCTGGAGACAAGTTTATTTTTTCAGTGTAGGCCAAGTGCATTTGATATAGTGCATTAATGCATCACACCATGGTCGTCATTATGTATGAATGCAGCCCTGGCCAGTAACTCACCAGTGCCAAATCAAGCCTCACGCCGATCCGTTCTGGGTGATACACTCCCGAGGGGTTAACATGGCACGTTAATGCAGCCCTGACAAGTAGACTCACTAGGTCTGTACAACAATGCAAAGCACATGGGTATCAAAGCACCACAAACCTTTTGAATGCAGCCCTGGTGAGTAACTCGCCAGGGCTGCATTGGTACATCATGCCGACCCTTCGGGAGTGTGTCAACACTGTATGGTCGGCATGGTGCTTGAATGTAGCACTGGCGAGTTACTCACCAGGGCTGCATTCATGCATCATGACAACAAATGTCATCTTGTAGCGACATCCATCCTTAAAGGGTTAAAGGGTTAGAGCAGTATGCTGTCCTTTAAGGGTTAAAGCAATATGCTGTACGCAATACGCAGGTCTCGGTACCCCTCCAGCGGCAGTCAGAGTGGAGCCGGGACAGGTACTCAGCCCTATATATAGGGGCGCTGGGGCTTTAAAGGGTTAAAGCAATATGATGCCCTTAAAGGGTTAAAGCACGATGCTGTCCTGTAATGGTTAAAGCACGATGCTGTCCTTAAAGGGTTAAACTGCTAACAGCAGTGGCTCCCCCTACGGCGGTTACACGGCCGCCATTATGGGAGGACACAAAGGGACGGAAGTAACACAAATGACGCGGGGCCTTGTGGGGCATTTGGTCTGGTTTGGGTGTTTTAATCGGTCACGTGACGTTTTTGTTGTCACGTCGGGTGTTTGTGTGGATGGGGATGGATAGACGCTATAGGGCTGTATCGGGTTATCCATGTGGAGGCCGCCATCTTTGTTCCCTACACAGAGAAAAGAAACAGCGTCAAAAGGGAGTCTAGGTCGCCGCCAGAATGACTCCTCTCTCTAAGGGAGCCCTGGTCCTTATGTGACTCCCTTAAGTGAGCCATGGAGCGATGTGACTCCCCCAGGTGACTCCCTTAGGTCACCTCAGAGAAGATCTACTCCTCATGAGGGGGGGTTTGCGTGGTTGCAGATGTATGTGAATTCCGTCCGCGCACCCTCTGTTGGTAAAAAGCATGCCCGCGGATGAATGATAACTTGTAGTTAGACCACATAATCTATTCCTAATAATCTTGCAGCATCTATACTGTAGCTGTACAGTAGATTCCGGGAAAATATTAATGGATATTTTAAAACAATATCTTACAAATTCCCATGCATTTCTGTGTACATAGCCCCTATTTTAGCTATTTTGAAACTTGCTGGTCAAAGACTCCACCCGGTCAAAGACTACATTGGTCAAAGACGTTTCAATTGTTACAATCTCATGAGACACAGCCACACCTAGCTAGAGTAGAGTCTATACAGTTTACCCATAAAAAAGACAACCAACTAGTTACAGTGTAAGTGGGACTGGTGTGAGCAAAACACTACCTGTGCAAAAATACCACCAATATTTTTAGTTCCCTTCCTTCCCACCGCCACCGCTACCGTGTCTTTGCAGTCGATCTGATACATCCCTACAGTGTTAACTGTATGGACCATTTAGCAGCCCCGACTCCTGCTGCACTGACGACATGCGACATGCCTGCATCTAGACAATATGTCTAACCCTATAAGTACCGCAGAGTACTTTAATGCATCATGCCACTGGTCGTCATGATGCATGAAGGCAACTATGCCGACCGTGTGGGGTTGATGCATGCATTCCCGAAGGGTTGTCATGATGCATGGATGCAGCCCTCGCGTGTAGAATCACCAGGGCTGCATTCACGCATCATGTCGACCATGGACATAGCATATTAAAGCACCATGCAGTCAGTATAGGGTTATTGCCAGTATGGTGCTTTAATGCATCATGCCATTGGTCGTCATGATGCATGAATGCAGATCTGTCGATCCTATACAGTTGATGCATTCCCGAAGGGTTGTCATGATGCATTCATTCAGTGGTGAGTAGACTCCCCAGGGCTGCATTCATGCATCATGCCAACCACGGTCATATCACATTAAAGCAGTATGCGGTCATTAAAGGGTTACTGGCAGCATGGCTGTAGATATAACATGATAAAACATGGCGGCGTGGTGTGAGTCGGTAATTCTGTACCTGCTGATATCAGTTAATGGTGTAATGGGAATCTAATTGGACGATTTGTCATCCAGGCTGCAAGGGGCACGAGCCTGTAGTCAGATGTGGGGTTTTAATGGTACATTTTGTAACAGAGATTGAGGGATTGTTCACAGAGTTGCTAATGTTATGAATTACAGGTTTACAGAATGAATAACTAATACAGAATTGGAAAGGACCATATTACCAGGATGTCCGAATGGGACTCTGAAGAGTTAATCGTTGTAAAAAGAGCAATGTATTCTTGTTCCGACCAATAAATGTTCTGAGATTAACTGCCAAACAAATGGTGTTGAAATCAGTTAAAATTTCAAAAGTATCTTTCAAATAATTAGTAAATGCACTTTAACCAACCTCTCAGCTCATTCAGTTATACATGTGGATACAAACTTAAATTTACCATATGTAGAGTGGAAAGCTACTAGGTGCAGCTATACACTATTTAAGATGACTATTAGGTAGGTGGTTGGAGTGGCCAGATACAACTAGGCCCAAAAAAAAAGGTTCGTTTCAGGTCGCCCGACCGACCCTATCTAAACAGGGCCGACCCTACGTTTTCTTATGCATTTTTGAAGAAATTTTTATATTTTTATACTTTATTTTGGGGTAAATTTTAGGTATACAAAATTTCGGTAAAAAATCTCACCATTTTTACACTTTTTTGGGTCAATTTTAGAGGGGTAGTAAAAAAAAAAAAAAGTTAAAAAAAAAAAATCCGACCTACCGACCCTAGAGTTTCCTTCCGTGTTACCTGAAACAAAACTCTTTTTTTTATTTGGCCCTATACCGTATTTAAGATGACTATTACAGACTTGGTTGGCGTGTCCCAGATAAGGGTGTGGGTATCAACAACACATCAGGACGGTGCACCAGGCAATCAGGGGGGGGGGGAGGGGGGGGGGGGACTTGTGTAGCACATCATGATGGGGGAAGATGAAGGATATAAGGGAGTGGTCATTTTTTTAAGAACAGGGGGTCGAGGTTATAGTGGATTTCAGGGGGTGGGGGGCTAAAGAAATCCGGACCCCTTGAGATAGGTGGGATAGGCAGAAAATATTTGATAGTTTCCTCTTAGCCCCTGCACTACTATAGCTCAAAGGGGTCGGCCGTGCTCAATTTGAACCTGTCGGGGGGGGGGAATATTTGGACCGGGGAACAGACATTTTTTTGCCGCGCTCTTGCAAAAATCCACCAACCTCCCCCTGTGTTGTTAAAACATTACCACTCTCTTATCATGGTACAGTATTTTTTTATGAGAATTTAACCCTTTAGGGCGAGATAAATGCTTTATTGTGCGTTGCCCTCTGTCGCCATAATGCATGAATGCAACCCTGGTGAGTAACTCACAAGTACTGCATTTTGGCATCATGCCGACCCTTTGGGACTCCCAAAGGGTCGGTATGATACCACAATGCAGTCCCATCAAGTTGATGTATCATAACGCAAATGAAAACAAAGCATTAAGGCATCATGCAGCCCTTAAAGGTTAATCAATGTTTTGTGAGCTGCATCATGCCGGCCCAACAGATGCTCATATACAGTACACTGTAAAAATTATCCCATAAAATTACGGTGATTCACTGGCAGCAATTAATGCCAAGCTTTCACCATCTTTTTTTACGGTCACCCTATTCTCCTAATCCCCGTAAATTTTACGGAGCTTTTCTGTTGTCATTTAACAGTGATTCATCATGATTATAATTGTCTCACTGTAAATCACATTACGGTGATAATTAAATCGTCAAATTTTACACTGAGTCCCCGTAATTTCAACGGGCATTTTTTACAGTGTAGTAATTAATATCTATTTATGAGCTGCTCCTCCACCCCCCCCTTACACTGATATTCCTAGGCTCCCTATACGCCCAACCTCTCAGTCACTAGTGCCTAACCTAGTTAGTCATTTTTTGGCTCCCTATACCACCAACCTAGATTAGTTATTATTGTCAGGTTAGTCACTACTGACCAACCCACCTTAGTCTTTTTAGTTCCAGGGGGAGCCACTGAGTGGTCATCACAGTTGGTCCCAACTAGTGGTATACAAATACAACACACCAATGATGGACCTAGTTTAGCCACTACTGACTGACCCCTTGGTCATTTTTGAATAAAACTTTGCCATTGTGACTAACACTCATATGACCAACCTGGGTTAGTCGGTACTGACTAACCCTTTCAAACTATGGATTTTCAGTGTATCCCTCCCCCCAGACTGCGGCAATACCATGAAGCAGGACTAGAAGGTGCACTATGTTTTTATGTAGAATGATGCTCATATGTTGTTTACAACAGTAGATGTCTGTCTGGAAAAACAACCATTAATCATTGTACCTAAATATTCTATTGAAAAATAACAATAAATACTCCAGTGGGAGAAAGTTCAGAAACTTGATTATGTGTCACCAGATGCATTCTCTATATTCAGAACTTTATTGTGAGAACCCATAATGGGTAGGAATACATGTTGATTGACCTAATTAACATGACTCCAGCCAATGAGTGAACAGCAAATCAGATCAAGTGATCACATGTCATGCCATGTATGCCAAGGGAGCGCGAAAATAAGCTTACCTGTTCAGTTCTGAGTGTAGTAGCGGAGGCACAACACACCGTCAAACCCCAACTAGTCATTGTACCTAAATAAGTTGTGGTGTAATATCGGAGTATACATGCTTGAATGCAGCACAAGCGAGTTACTCGCCAGGGTTGCGTTCATGCATCATGACGAGCAAGGGCATGATGCATGAATGCACTATGCAGTCCTTAAAGGGTCAAAGCACTGATGACCAGAGGTCTATAGAGCGGCATGATGAGTGATAGGTGCAGCCTGGACATATCATATTAAAGCAGTATGCGGTCATTAAAGGGTTAACAATAGCATGGCAGTAGATATAACATGATAAAACATGGCGGCGTGGTGTGAGTCGGTAATTCTGTACTTGCTGATAGCAGTTAATGGTGTAATGGGAATCTAATTGGACGATTTGTCATCCAGGCTGCAAGGGGCACGAGCCTGCAGTCAGATGTGGGGTTTTAATGCTACATTTAGTAACAGAGATTGAGGGATTGTTCACAGAGTTGCTAATGTTATAAGTTAGAAGATATACAGAAGAGATAACTAATACAAACTTGGATTGAGGGAGGGTTCATTATTTATGGCCGGGGCGGGTGAGCATTTGAGGGTGGGGGGGGGGGGGCAAATTTGTTTAGGGGTATTCAAAGGTGGGGGCCTTTTTTGTTAACCTATTCTTAGGGGGGGGGCTTTTTTTAGGGGTATTCCTAAAAATGTCGCGGATTCAGTACGTTGAAATGTAGCGAATTTTGGTAACAGCCACATCCACACAAACTCATTAACTGCCAAGACAATGGTTATGAAATCAGTTGAGATTTCAAAAGATATCTTTCAAATAGTTAGCAAATGCAACTTAACCAACCTCTTTGCTCGCACAGTTGTATGTGGATGTGGATCAGATTACAAATTACAAACTTGAAACTTCCATATGTAGAGTAGAAACCCACTAGATACAACTACACAGTATTTAATATGACTATTACAGACCTGGTTGGCGTGTCCCAGATAAGGGTGTGGGTATCAACAACACATCAGGACGCTACACCAGGCAATCAGGGGCAGGGGAGCAAGGGGGGGGGGGGCTTATGTAGCACATCATGATAGGGTAAGATGAGTTTTGAGTTTGAGTTTTGTAAAAGTTTATTGACAAAAATATACACAACAAGTTGCGACTTTCAATATCCTGTCATTTTGAAAAAATCATGTTTTTTATATATACCCTGCATTGTATCAAATCACATATCAATTCGCCATATATAGCATAAACATTGTATCAAAATCATTTTCTGCAGATACAACATCATTATTATTACTATTCGCACACACTGTGTAACCCGCAAGTGAAAATACAGCATTTACAATCTATGGTTACATAGTCTTACCGTAAGCACTATCATTACCTTCCAGATGAGGCTTAGCAATTAGTTATCATTCCACCTAGACGATCAAGATCGGATACGTGTTTAAATACACAAAAAAATTTGCCGATTTAACATCCAGGATATCTACTTTAAACATCATCATATCTTTGTCACAAATAATACAATTGTAGCAGCATTCTGTATTTCAGCGTCTAGATCATTCCATATTAATGAACCTCGGTACATAGGGCTTTTGCGGTAGTGTTCACCCTTTGGTCGCTGTAGTTTAAATTGCAATTTGGCATTACTCCTTAATACCCTGCGAGGTACAATAAGGCTATCAGCAACCCTTGATTGTTTATACATCAAACTTAGAATACTGCGTCGACGCCTCTTAGACAGTCTATCACACTCACATCTTAGGTGCAACGCATCTCTGGTTATAGATCGCGGATCGATTATTCCCAGGCAGCATCTCAGGCAGTGATTCTGTAAAGTTTGGAGATCACGGCAGAAACCCACCGGCCCACTCTCAAAGATAAAAGAACAGTACTCCAGAGATGGCACCATCATTTGTTTATACAAAATTAGTGCGAGCAAAGTGTCCATGTACTTTTTTAACCTCCTCAAGTGGGTCAGTTTAACATTGCCAGATTTCAAAACCCTATCACAATGACCATCAAAACTAAGAGTTCTGTCGATCAAAACGCCCAGATAATTGAAGGATGAGACTACATGCAACATCTTTCCTCTTAAAGAGATGCCACATGCAGCCAGATTCCGCTGTTCACCAATGCTGTGACACCACATTACATGAGTTTTACAAGAATTAATAGTGAGCATATGGTTATCACACCACGTGACCAGATTATCAACGTCAAACTGTATCAGCGACTGTACAATTTGAGGGTCTCCGTTGCCTACTAGGATGGCCAAATCATCGGCATACATGAAGTAATCACAGTGATGCAAGGATCTAACTATGTCATTAATATAAATATTAAATAAGAGGGGTCCTAGCACAGACCCCTGTGGAACGCCACATGAAATAGGGCACTCGTCAGATATACGAGTTAATTGATCGCTGCCTAGTCTAGGTATCACAGTTGTTTGACTTCGGTCAGTCAAATAGCTTTTAAACCAAGCAACGCTAGATCTACTACAACCAATTTTAAGTAATTTATTCAACAGGATGAGGTGGTTGACTGTATCAAAAGCCTTTCTCAGATCGAAAAAGACTACAGCAACCACCTCACCCCTATTGATACATTCATACAATCTCTGAATCAGACCCAAACATGCATCTGATGTAGAGCGGCCCGGCATAAAACCATATTGTCTTCTATCTATTACATCATGCTCAAGTAAATATGACATTAACTGGTGGTGAACTGCCTTCTCCAACAGTTTAGAAAATAGACTTAGCTGGCTAACCGGCCTCCAGTTGGTAACCAAAGACAAATCACCACCCTTGGGTAAGGGTACCACGACAGCCTTTTTTAGACTAGCTGGGAAGACACTCGATCCTATAGACTTATTTATAATATTTGCTAATATAGAGGGTCGATGTAATAGTACATCTTTAATAACAATAGTTTTAACATGATTTATACAAGAAGATTTATTTAGTTTGATTTTCCTTATCAACTTGACCACTGCTCCCAGTTCAAGCATACCTAACACTAGCTTAGGCCTGTTAACATCCACATCTGTATCATCTAGCACAGGTGGCATTTGTACATTTACAAAAACCGCTGCCAATTTATGGCCAATCTCACTGTAATATGTATTTACATAATTAGGTATATCAATTTCTGGAACAACATCACCGGTATCATATTTCAACCTCATTCTGGTCGGTTTTTTCGCACCCTTCCAGACCATATTTACTTCCGCCCAGAATCGTGAAGGGTCGTCCTTGTGACGCTCCAATTTTGTCTTAATACTTTTTTGTCGATTTGATGCCAAAAGAAAGTTTATTCTTTTCTCAACAGCACGCACAGTTACCGTGAAGGTATTAAACACTCCAGTACGTACCCCTCTAGCTCTTTTGAGAAGCCTGTTTTTCAGGTCGATCAATTTTACGATTCGTGGAGTAAAGCCCTCAGCCATTTTAGTATAAACATCAAATGTTTTAATCGGATGGTGGATATCCAAATGTTCCGTTAACTTTGCAATCAAATTACCAATGTACTCATCTAGACAGACATTATAAGCTACAGTCCAATCATGCTGATCTACATGTCTTAAAGTTGATGCTTTGTCATAACCCTTGTATGATCTACCGGGAGCTTTCACGACCTCTCGATCCTTAACAATTGGATCTTGTTTCTTTATAACATACACAGGAGCATGGTCCCCTACATATCATTTATGACACCACACTTCCGTACATGACTGCAATTAGTATATACATGATCTAAAGTAGATTTTCCGTGCGGGTGATAATGTGTGGGTTTAGTCGGCAAATATTTCAATTTACTAGATTTAAGGAATCGGAACATTGACCTACACTTAGCACTGTTTCTTTGCAGTGTATTGACATTCATATCTCCTAACAACCAAACCTCTCTGTTCGTACATATTGGAAGTTTTAATAAACCTTTCAAAATTTTATAACAGTTATTGAAATTAGACTTTTTCGGTGGGCGATACAAAGTTAGTAAAATACGGTATTTCTGACCAGGGAATTTGGTCAAGACGCCCAAACATTCCAAATCTTTATGAGTAAAGGTCATTTCATCAATAACAGTAGTGTACATTGCATAACGATTAGGGACATAGCAGCCAACACCACCACTTTTCCTCCTAGCTACCAATCTATCCTGTCGAAAAAAGGTCATACCGGGTAGATCTACTGTCCAACTAGGGTCACCATCATTCAACCACGTCTCTGACACACTGATATGGTCCACATCCCACAATATTCCACGCATCTTGTCGATCTTATTCCTCAGACTCTGAACATTCATATTTATCAACTTGAAACCCTTGCTCTGGCCAAGCTGCGTATAATTCAGATAAGTCATTTTGATTTAGCAGCACAAATCAGAAAGCAATACACAAAACACAAAACAAGTCAGTCAATCTAGATAATAAATTACATTATAAATGGTGTAGACATAATGCCTCAGGCGCTAACAAGTAGGGCACAGAGTGCAGAGTTGCGCTGTGTTAGTACACGATGCAACCCTAGGTGCAGACTTTCAAAACAACAATCAAATACAAAGCATATTCACATACCGGTACATTTATGGCCGGTTCAAAATTACACAATACAAACTAATCACAATCAGCAAAAAAAAACAATAAACACAGTTACGCGTTGGTGGGAACCAGTACATCAACCTTGGGAAAACATTTCACCAGATTTTTATCTGACTTCCAGGGATGAATGTATTGAGATTACAACAATAATTAATTCAACTTGAGCGAATATTGACGTGAAAAAGCAATGTACTTGACGTTTACACTAGTTGATGTTTACAAAATTATCTAGGATATAAGGGAGTGGTCAATTCTTAAGAACAGGGGGTCGAGGTTATAGTGGATTTTTGGGGGGGGGGGTGAGGGGCTAAAGAAATCCGGACCCCTTGAGATAGGGGGGACCAGAAAATATTTGATAAATTTCCTTTTTTGCCACTGCACCGCTATAGCTTAAAGAGGTCCATTTGGACCTGTCAGGGGGAGGGGGTAATATTTAGACCCCTCTCGTGGGGGAAGAGAAAAACTTTGCCACGGTTGTGCATAAATACACCAACCTGCCCCGTGTTGTTAAAAAATGACCTCTCTTATCATGGTGTAGTATGTTATGAGAGTATGCATCATGCGGCCCTTACAGGGTTAACATGAAGCCTTGAGGCATCATGCCGTCCTTACAGGGTTAACATGAAGCCTTGAGGCATCATGCCGTCCTTACAGGGTTCACATGAAGCCTTGAGGCACCATGCCGTCCTTACAGGGTTATCATGAGGCATCATGCCGTCCTTACAGGGTTAACATGAAGCCTTGAGGCATCATGCCGTCCTTACAGGGTTAACATGAAGCCTTGAGGCATCATGCCGCCCTTAAAGGGTTAACATGAAGCCTTGAGACATCATGCTGTCCTTAAAGGGTTAACATGAAGCCTTGAGGCATCATGCTGTCCTTAAAGGGTTATCATGAAGCCTTGAGACAGCATGCGGTCCTTACAGGGTTAACATGAAGCCTTGAGGCATCATGCCGTCCTTACAGGGTTAACATGAAGCCTTGAGGCATCATGCCGTCCTTAAAGGGTTAACATGAAGCCTTGAGGCACCATGCCGTCCTTACAGGGTTAACATGAAGCCTTGAGACAGCATGCCGTCCTTACAGGGTTAACATGAAGCCTTGAGACAGCATGCCGTCCTTACAGGGTTAACATGAAGCCTTGAGACAGCATGCCGTCCTTACAGGGTTAACATGAAGCCTTGAGACAGCATGCCGTCCTTACAGGGTTAACATGAAGCCTTGAGGCATCATGCCGTCCTTACAGGGTGAACATGAAGCCTTGAGGCATCATGCCGTCCTTACAGGGTTAACATGAAGCCTTGAGACAGCATGCCGTCCTTACAGGGTTAACATGAAGCCTTGAGGCATCATGCCGCCCTTAAAGGGTTAATCAATGTTTTGTGAGCTTCGCCATCCCAGCCCAACAGATGATCATATATATACAGTAGTAATTAATATCTATTTATGAGCTGCTCCTCCCCCCCCATCCCTCCCCCCAGACTGCAGCAATACCATGAAGCAGGACCAGAAGGTGCACTATATTTTTATGCAGAAGGATGCTCATATGTTTTTTTAAAGTACATGTCTGTCTGGAAAAACAACCATTAATCATTGTACTTAAATAAGTTGTGGTGTAATATCGGAGTATACATGCTTGAATGCAGCACAAGCAAGTTACTTGCAGGGTTGCATTTAAGCATCATGACGACCAAGGGCATGATGCATTAATGCATTATGCCGTCCTTAAAGGGTCAAAGCACTGATGACCAGAGGTCTATAGAGCAGCTATAGATGAGTGATAGGTGCACCATATAGGACGGCATTGTAGTCAGGGGCATCAGCTGAACCGGCCTCAAATATTTACATGTAATCTGGCCTCCTATAGTAGGGGTATCATGTATCATGGACTGTATGGGGACAGGGTATACTGAGGGGAGATTCATCCTATATCCAACATATCAGCCTAAATTTATACATCTTACCAGCAGCTTCGCTACCGGTGACAGTGCGCGGGAAAATCGTGGAGACAGCGTTCGTCTGCCCTACAAAACTGGCGAGAATGCCTCAGTGTATCGCAAATAGTGTCTGGTTGTCGTAACTTTTTCAATCTCTAATGCTGAGTCTAACATAGAGATTTTGATGGGCCAGCTTGGGGCGCGGTGCTTCGGTAGGTTGCGACCTGTTGTATTTGTAGTTGTAATTATGACTTTTTGGTTTTGAAAATGATTTTTGCTGCCAACAACACATGATATACATGTGGAAATTATGACACTAAATGATGATACCTTCCAACCGTAGCACACTACTTCGATATAGACCCGCCAGCCCTACTTTCATGTATCATATATGACCTTACTACCATGCCGTGACCTTGCCCGTAAAGGTTAATCGGGGCATGGTTATAGACCAATCCTCTGTGGGGGAGAGCAAATTGGGAGAATTGGGATAATACTAGGTCGGGTGGTTTGATTAAAGGATAGGACGAACCGGGCAAATGGATGAAGGCAATGAGGTGGGGGTAAACTCTTAAAGGACGACATGTCGTTAAAAGGGGAAATTTGTCATCATGATGCACCAAAGTAAGTAAGCGAGTAACTCGCCGGTGCTGCATTGGTGCATCAAGCCGATCCATAAGAGTGACGTTTGAATGCAGTACTGGTGAGTTACTCACCAGGGCTGCATGAATGCATTGATGCATGATACCGCCTTCACAGGGTTGGGAAGGTAGTGGAGTAAACCTTAGCTGTCTGGGATGACTGGCCACGACCCGTGCAGATGCTGTTAACCCTTTAAGGACGGCTTTCTGACTCAAGGCTTCATGTCAATTTGTCTACATAATGCTCCAATGCAACACTGGCAACTCTCTGGTTTTGCTCCATCCTGTTATTTGCCTAAACCTCGGCACACTACTCCATGATATATCCCTCGTGCAGTACAGCCAGGGTAGATATCCCCACGGTGCTTTCTATAATAGACCACATTGATTAATGCACCCCAACCCTACTGATTATCTCCAATTCTTAACGCTTTCAACCCTTTAAGGGCCGCCTAGTGCTTTTATATGAGCTAGATCTTCGTCCTGATTAATTTAGTAATGAATGCATCATGCCGACCCTGCTCATAGGGTCAGCATGATGCGTGAATGCAGCCCTGGCAGGTTCATTCATGCATCATGACGACAAGCGGCATATGTCATAATGCATTAGAGCATTAGGCGTTCCTTAAATGGTTAGGGAGCCTCAATAAGAAGGTATGGGGCAGAAGAAGTGCAGTATTGAAGGGAGATAACGACATATCGACCAGCATTAGCGAGCAGCAAGAATGCATTTGCAGATTTTTAACCTTTAAGGGCCGCATAGTGCTTTAATGCGCTCTGCCTTTTGTTATCATGGTGCATGAATGCAGCCCTGGCGAGTAACTCTCCAGTGCTGTATCCATGCATCGTGCCAACTGTACAGGGTTGATATAGGCATGATGCATGGATGTAGCCCTGGCGAGTTACTCGCCAGTGCTGCAGTCATGTATCATGACACTAAGGGTCATAGTGTACTAAGATACTATGCCGCTCTTAAAGATTTATCAAACCTAAAATAAATCTGCTGCAGCAGCAAATACAGGGCAGACCTTTTAGCTACAATAAAACGGTCCTAGTCGTGCGTGATCTCTCACAAATGCAGCACTCGCCGCTAAAACAAAGATAAAACCCGCACACATCCCCCCTGCCCCCCCCCCCCCCCCGGCCCCCCCCCCCCTGCACGCCCACCGCCTCCCACCCACCTGCCCACTATTGCACCCCACCCCACCATGGCCTCCCATCTCCCCACCTCAACCTAAACTGTCAACAGCCTTTATATCCATTTGCTAGCTCTAGTGTTCCCTTTAATGCCCCCTACCCCCTGTTGTTCAGCTCGGCTGTCTTCCTCTTGCTCAACCACTCAGGCATTGACTTACCCACCCGCCCACCAAGGCGTACACCAACCAACTGGCTCGTTCATTTGACGTGCTTGCTCACTACAACTGACTCCTGTATCCGTCTTTGCAGTCCACGTGCATCTCATTTTTAGCCTTTCTCTCCACTTCTCTTCATCACCCCTTGCCCCTCTTTATCCCTTGTCTATGCTGTATAACGCCCTAGCCCCCCTTCCCTCCCTGTGTTCCCTCTGTGCCCGTGCTCCCAGACACCCATCTACCCACGCCCCCCCCCCCCCCCGTTATCTACCGTGGCCCAGGAGGGCCAAAAAAAGTGATTTTGAAAAAAGTAGTGATTTAGCAAAAAAACGTTCTTTTGATAAAAGATGTTTTTTCAAATCACTTTTTTCTGGGAAGTTGCTGTCAACTGTCAAGTTGACACTTGACACCATGTTTTTTAAAAAAAAAGATGTTTTTTCAAATCACTGAACAGGGGCCACTCTAGTTATCAGTTGTCGCATGCCTTTTATGCGCATGCGTGGGGTCCTATTTGTTGCTGTGCATGTTGGGATGCCGGGTAGCGCTGTGGGGCTTTCATTAAATCAGGGGGATGTAACTGCTACTGGGTGGTAGGGGGGGGGGGGGTTGGGTTGGGGGGGGGGGGGGTAAGGGTGTCGGGGGGTTATGGTGGTGATAGGAGGGGGTTGCTAACACTGATAAGGCTAAAAAAAAAAGAAGGTTTGTTTCAGGTCACCCGACCGACCCTATCAAAACAGGGCCGACCCTACGTTTTTTTATGCAATTTTGAAGGTCCTCGGAGAGACCGGCTAGTACTTTCATGTTAAAAAAAAAATGTTTAAAAAAAAGAAATCCGACCTACCGACCCTACATTTTCTGCCCATGTTACCTGAAACAAACCTTTTTTTTTGGCCTAAGTCATTTAATGCATCATGACGAATTATCGGGAGAGTATCAACTCAGTAAGGCAGGCAAGATGCATGAGTGTAGCTCTGGTGAGGTTCTCGCCATGACTGCAATCATGTGCCTGTACATGGGTACCCACAATTTTGACTGTGTCGCCGTGTCGCTTTTTAGCAAAAGTGCTGCGTCATCGTGTCGATTTTTATGTATATAAGAACTTAGAAAAAAATGCCTGTAGGTCGATTTTTAACCCTCATTTTTCTGCGTCTGTCGAATTTTAAAACCCCCGTGTCGCACATGTCGGATTTTAAACACCCCGTGTCGCCGTGTCGCACGTGTCGAATTTTACCCATGTAGAGGCACAATCATGCATCATGAAGACAAAGAGCATACAACATTAAAACACTATGCAGACCTTAAAGGGTTAATAGGTTGGAGGCGGCGGGCGGGGGGGGGGGGGTGGTGACAGCTCAACATTGCAGATTAACATCAGTTATAGCACTGTGACCAGCCCCCCCCCCCCCTACCCCCCCCCCCCCCCCCACCCCAGAGCAAACTGTTTCCTGTTCTGTATAAAGCAAATTTAAAGCTAGTGTAGGGGCACGAACATTTATGTCATGAAATGAACGCCTGCTCAGTAGTATGTCTAGCCCGAACCAGAGCGTCGACAGTTAGTTTAAAAGCTGCATGCCCCGAATGATTGTTCACTGAAAGATACAGAACTATATTGAATGACTACACCAGCGAATGCTGGACCCGAACGTTTAGCCTCTTTGTACAGGTTAAAGCAATAATAAACATATCCTATTCTTTACATCTCACCAAGAAGTCAGTGGTTTGTGTCTTTTATTTCGAATCATTATTACTAAACAGACGAGCTCTACACTAGTGCCTGGTGTTTTACCCTTTAAGGGCCGTACACGGTGTTTTGGTATGCTATGCCCTTTGTTGGCATGGCTGGACTAATACAGCCCTGATGAGTCTAGTCGCCATGACAACCTCTCGGGAGTGTATCAACACCAAGTGTATTGACTGCTTTCATGCAGCACTAAGGCCAAAAAGAAGGTTTGTTTCAGGTCACCCGACCGACCCTATCAAAACAGGGCCGACCCTACGTTTCTTTATGCAACTTTGAAGAAATTTTCATATTTTTAGCCTTTTCTGGTCAATTTTAGGGTCTTCGTATCGGCCGGCTAGTACTTTCATGTTACAAAAATAAAGTAAAAAAAAAAAAATCCGACCTACCGACCCTACATTTTCTGCCCATGTTACCTGAAACAAACCTTCTTTTTTTTGGCCTAACGAGTTACGCATCAGGGCTGCATCATGCGTCTTTGCTGGCATCATGCCGCCTCATGGCAATAGTGTATTAAACTATCATGTGACCCTTAACCCAATGAGGAAGGCATAATGCATTAATGCATCATGCCTTTTGTCATCATGATGCATGAATACAGCCCTGGTGAGTAACTTGCCAGGGCTGCATTAGTGCATCATGCCGACCCTTCGGGGGTGTCTCAAGCCTGTAGGGTCGGCATGATTCTTAAATGCAGCCCTGACGAGTTACTCGCCAGGGCTGCATTCATGCATCATGATCACTGATAAAATCAAAGGGTATAACACAAAACAATACAATGCGGCCCTTAAAGGGTCAAATTCCCAATGGTCCCTATTTACTAGCATGCTCCCCTCTGGGAGTGTCCATGACCCTGTTTATGTACTACCCCCCTGGTACTGCCGACACGGGCAGCCTGTGTATGGACACGTTATAGCCTTCTATAGCTACGTTATCTCAGTGTAACTCACCACTAAACACAATGGGAAAACAGGGAGGCGTTACATAACCAGTCAATTTCAGTGTCCTCCCAAAATCAAAAATTAGTTACTAAATCACTCATGGTTCAGATTAACTGTATTGGAAGTGCAGCAGTTGGAATTTGGATAAAGTGAAATGCTTGCACGAGCCTGAACCCAGGACCCGAGACAAAAGTGACATAGCTCCACCACTATACTTGTATTATATTGTGAAGAAATAACTCTAAATGAATTATTATTGTAATTATTTTTGAATACAGGTACTCACCATCACATTGAGGAAATGTCCTTCAAACTACCAATGTCTTGCTTTTTGGCTATTTGAACTAGCAATTGACAATTAGCTGTCCATTTGGTTAGTCTTACTAGTATTTGCTAGTTGTGTAACGGGCCCCAGAAAATGGTTCATGTTTTAGAGCCAGCTTTAATGCATCCTCCCCCCCCCCCTCCCTCCCCCAGCCCCTCCCACACTGACCCCATGGTACCCATAACTTCCATACCCGGCCACACGGGGACTTAACAGGGGTTAAATATATATGAACTAGGCTGTTATAGGAGACACCAGGTACCATAAACACTGCCCTGTTCATGGTCACATCAAATAGGGAAGGAGGGAAGGGTCCAGGTATTCTGTAAAAGAGATGGCGCCATATGCTCTGACTACCTCTCTGTACAGATACAGCCTTTTGTTGGCACTTTCGGCGTAGGCCTGCATTTATCATAATTTATGCAACTGGGTTTTAGTCTAGAGAGTGACGTCTCTGCTACAGATAATTATCAACTTGATTCCTCAGTCGGCCACTACTCTAGAATCCAGGCAGTACCGCCGTCATTTAGGATCAAACACTCTGCCCAAAGCCAAGCCAGGCCAAGCCAGGCCCGGCCCAGCCCAGCCCAGCCCAGCCCAGCCCAGCCCAACCCAGCCCAGCCCAGCCCAGCCAAGCCAGGCCCAGCCCAGCCCAGCCCAGCCCAGCCCAGCCCAGCCCAGCCCAGCCCAGCCCAGCCCAGCCCAGCCCCAGCCCCAGCCAAACCAAGCCAGGCCCAGGCAAGCATGGACCAACCCTATGGTTAGGGGCTGTTCGGATTTGTCTGATACAACACATGTACTTTACGGTTGGGGGCAGTGGGAAGGGTCTGCTGCTGATGTCTGTGGTGGCTGCCGTGTGACAGATGACTCCTGAGTCCCCTGTCAGCAGGAATTACTGCCAGTACCTCATCATGCAGCCGGCTGTGGGGCTTAGAGGCTGCTTCAGGACCGGGTCTTACATAGGGAGGGGCTTCACGGGTCTTCCCAAACCTACTCACCTATCTAGTTCAAGTCTTTCAAGTTCTTTGTTGCTTCCTACATGTTAGTGATCCAACTTCCACAATTTAAGTGTGGTCAAACCTGTACAATCAAGATCTTCAATGATCAAATAAGCCTATGATAAAAATAATGAGTGAACAATATTCTGTTGCAGTAAAACAGTTTATAAGCGGTATACACTTTATTTTCACCAGATTCCTGTATGATATAGTTGTATATTGTATCCACAACATTGGTATAATCATCATTACCGACTTTAACCAATGTCTCATAATTTCTCTTTTATCTTCCAGGTGAGAACATTTACAGACAAGTGGAAATCTCCACATAATACAGAACCTAAGGTAAGGTCTGCACGAACGGTACTACATACAAAGTGTCGGATAAAAAGAGATTTCAATCGGGATTTGAATCCTCCAATGGCAGCATCATGCAGCCCTTGAAGGGCTAAGATATAGTTATTCAGGAAGGTATTGCATTGACGTAGAAACAGGGCCATGGGAGAAGAATACGTTAGTGAGGGCAGAGGGGTATTACATAGCATAGATGAACTTGGTGAGGGTATCTAGGTTAAAGTACTCTATGAGGTGAGGCTTTATGTATGCTGGAGGGCAGCTGCCTAAAAGCTGTCTGTAGTGGATGGTGCAGACATGATAAGGTGGGAGAGGTCCTACATTACCAGCCTTTGACGCCCAGCTAGGCTGCATACTGACTGCTCTGTGAGCTGCTCTGTGAGATTTTCTATAAGCCACTGTGTGTGCTGCTCTGTGTGCTACTCTGTGAGCTGCCCCATGAGCTGTTCTGCTGCTGTGTGTGCTGCTGTGTGAGCTTCTGTGTGAGCTGCTCTGTGTGCTGCTGTATGAGCTGCTATATGAGCTCCTGTATGAGCTGCTCTGTGAGCTTTTCTATGAGCCGCTGTGTGTGCTGCTCTGTGAGCTGCTCTGTGTGCTGCTCTGTGAGCTGCTCTGTATGCTGCTTTGTGTGCTGCTCTGTGAGCTGCTCTGTCAGCTGCTCTGTGTGCTGCTGTGTGAGCTGCTCTGTGTGCTGCTCTGTATGCTGCTCTGTGAGCTGCTCTGTATGCTGCTCTGTGAGCTGCTATGTGAGCTGCTGTGTGAGCTGCTCTGTGTGCTGCTCTGTCAGCTGCTCTGTATGCTGCTGTGTGTGCTGCTCTGTGAGCTGCTCTGTGAGATGCTATGTGTGCTGCTGTGTGTGCTGCTCTATGAGCTGCTCTGTGAGCTGCTCTGTGAGCTGCTATGTGAGCTGCTATGTGAGCTGCTCTGTGTGCTGCTCTGTGTGCTGCTCTGTGTGCTGCTCTATGAGCTGCTCTGTGTGCTGCTGTGTGAGCTGCTATGTGAGCTGCTCTGTGTGAGCTGCTCTGTGTGTGCTGCTCTGTGTGCTGCTGTGTGAGCTGCTGTGTGAGCTGCTGTGTGAGCTGCTATGTGAGCTGCTCTGTGTGCTGATCTGTGTGTGCTACTCTGTGTGCTGCTCTGTGAGCTGCTCTGTGAGCTGCTCTGTGAGCTGCTCTGTGAGCTGCTCTGTGAGCTGCTCTGTGAGCTTGGACTGAGGACACATTTCGCTGTGGTAGGAGTAGTATATGAAAAGAGTGGACCATGGCTTATAGTTGACTCTACTGGGTACTCTACTCTCCCGTCCTCCTCTAGATGGGGCCTGCCCCGGTCAGCCCTCATCCCGCGGTACACACGGAGTCAATGACCTGTGTCTAATAGCGGCAGGACGTCGTATTGGACGTTCAGGGGACTGAGGGTGCAGGCTGGGTGGTATAGGGGGGAGGGGGAGGAGGGGGGTGCAGGCTGGGTGGTATAGGGTGGAGGGGTAGGAGGGGGGGGCAGAAACAGGGTAGTGTGTCGTAGGGTGAGGCAGTGTAGTCTTATGGGGCCCTTAATGGGGGGGGGGGGGGGGGGTCCCCATGTCCCATGTCAATTTTAAGAACTGTCCATGTCCCATATCACTATCTTTTTAAACCTCATGTCGCATGTCACTAGGCCTCATGTCGCATGTCGAATTTAAGAAATGCCCATGTCGAATTTAGGGGTCTAGGGCCATTCTTGTGGATTGGTCATCTTTAACACCAGTGGGAGGGGGGGGTGATGTGTAGGGTCAGTATTGGGCATGACTGGCGAGTTGCTCATATAAAGGGTGTTTTAAATATTTAAGAACTCCAGTCAGGACTAGGTAGCACATGATTCCACACACCACGTGACCTGAGCCGGTATTGGCCACCAGGGGACGCCCCTAGGTAGGGCCCCAGACGGGGTAGCTTGGTCACTTGTCGATTTAAAAAAATGCCAATGTCCCTTATCGATTTTAAGAAATGGGTGTTGCCCCATGTAGATCTTAGGCAGTACGTTTGTCCCTTGTCACCAACCTCCAATATTCCCTCATCCCTGGTCCATAAGAGTTAAGACAGGGGCTTGTTGCCTTGTCGATTTTACCTGTCTGGAGCCCCTAGGTAGGTGTGTGCTGCCTGGTTGGGTGCCCGGTCAGTTGGGGCAATCAGCTCTGTTACACGGTTATGGGGGTGTATCGTGTAACGGCATGTGGCTGGGAGTTGTACCAGCAACACATAACACTTGATGACGGTATATCATGATAGCTTGGGGAGTGACTGTTTGCTACTGACCTAGCTACTCTGTCAATCAGGCTGAGAATCTACCATTTTAAGCCCTTAGTATTTGGGTTATCGCAAGTCTTTATTAAACAGCGGAGCTAGATTAGTATGGGATGGTATGGGAATAGGGAAATCAGTTATTTGATAGAAACCAATTGGTTTATATCAGATTTACAGACATTATCTCATCCAATGCTCATATAGTATAGCCAGGGTACATAGGAGGGGTTGTTGCCTGGTTCTGTCCAGACTCCTTGCAGCCCTCCACATCCTACTAAAGCCATTGACCAGCAATATAACCTCAGGCCCCTCACCCCACACACCACGACTACAGGTCTAGGAGGTAACACAGGGGAACCTGTCTCAGAAGCTGCTCATAAGGGCCTTGGACTCTTCTTGGTTCTAAGAGACAAAGAGACAAGCATCCCTTGAATATAGATTATTTTTTTTTATTTTTTTATATTGTTTATTTATCCTGATACCAATAGGCTATGCACAAGGCTTGCCTGTATTAGATGATACCAGCCTTAACCGGTCTGGTTCTTTCTACCACAACTTTCATAATATAATATCGAGTAGACTACACAACTAGTGTGTCTGTTTAAATACTAAGTTAGATCAAAAACCTGAGTTAGTATGTCTCTTATGAGACTTAATAGTATACTTCTAATTCTCCCAATATATTAAGGAGGTAAGACATCCATGTACTCACATCTCTTTCGAAACGTGAGATGGTCACATTTATACGAACCCTTAGGTGTTCAATATGATTTTAGCTAATGGCTGGGTATGGCAGGCACCCTTAGCAGTAATTACATAGGTACAAGGCTACACAAGCTTATCTTTTAGTACCTTATGTATGTGGTTTTTCAATTGGGGGTAGGAGGCAATACTTTTGATATCCCTGTGTGTATCTGACCACAATTTGAAGGTCCTATATTCAACTGATTTTTCATATTTGATTTTTATATTATTTACAGTTTTAAGTACAGGGAAATCATGTGCTCTGGTTCTGATATTGCGCTGATCGACATACTTCCTTATACCAGTCCTTTTGAAGGTGAGGCCCAACAGTGAGGCCCAACGCAAGTCCTCCAGCTTGTTTACACCCGATAGTCTATGGAGAGTATCAGTAGAGACTCTATTTTCAGGCTTAATACATACCCTGAGGCCCCTGTTCTGCACTCTTTGGAGTTTGACCAGGTTCCCTGCATTTGTAGCTGAATAAATGACATCCCCATAGGTGAAATGAGGCAGTATCATGGATTTGTAAATTTCCAGACTGGCCGCTTCATCTGAATCAAATCTAACCCTATTTAATAGGTAAATCTTATATATAATAGCTTTCCTAGTAATCTCTACATGTTTATTAAAGTTAAGGCAACTATCTATTGTTATACCTAGATATTTAAACTCATTTGTCTTCTGTAGGACTGTATTACCCAATAGCAACTTTGGAACGTGTTGTCGTCAACCACTGACACCCCTGTCCATTGAATAAGATGTTTCAGTGCTCTAAGTTTAGAGTAGACCATGCCACGGTGCCTTTTGAGTGTAAATTCAACTAGAACCGGTCTGTGCCCTTTAGCAGGGTCATACCTTCCTCCTAGCCTATATACACCATCAATGCACTGGGGGGGAATATCAGCCTGGATGTCTCGTAATAAATTGTTCACAGCCAATCTAGCATCACTATACCTCTGTTCATCCAGCCCTTTGAAAATCAAATTATATCGGCGCACACGACTCTCAAGGTCATCACAACGCTGCTCCAGTCTGGTTTCCCTCTCACGGCTGGCGTCAATTTGTGCCCGAAAATCAATATGGCTACTCTCGAGAGTGTTTATACGTTCAGCATGACTCTCTGAGTTTTGGAACTGGGTCTGGAGAGTCGCAAATTCTGAGGTAAGGGTCGCCACATTATCATTAATTGGTTTTAACAATTTGTCAAGCTTGTCAAATAATGCTGATTGAGAAACATCAAGTTCCTCCTTGGTGATCCCCTTGCGTGAACCCATGGTAGTAGCAGTGTGTATGAGAGAGAGTAGGTTACCTGTGAATGGCTTACTCCGACAGCCGGTGGTTATTGAAAAAGCTGATAATTTCCAGAGTATTAGGAATTTTAAGTCCAAGTTGCGTTCACAGTGATCCAATTATGTTAACACATCCTTGTGCTAAAAAATATTTAACCAGCAGATGCTATGTAGGTACGAAATTCCGGTTATTTTATCCTCCCGCTCTCAACACGTCTTTACTCGGTGGTAGACATTGCACTCATGACTCACTATTATTATAGATTTATTATAGATAATTTTCCTGGCTATGATCTCGAGATTCTTCTAATATTATCAGTTTTTATTTCCAAACAGTATACACAGAGTAATGATTGTTCTGCTGAAACAAATCCAAAATCAGCTTTTCCAGAATAACAAACTACTTTTTTTTTGCGGCAGAGGTCTGTAGTTACATCTCTAGTTGCAGCCGTCTACAGCTGCCCGCGGCGTGTTATAGACGGGCGGGGACCTTTTATAGACGTGTTGGGACTGGCTATTGATTACTGACGTCTGCACTCTGCTGTGGAGGGCAGTAGATCGCCTCATGCTGATCTCTGAGGGTTCTGGTCACTCCCATAGATACATAACATCACTATTACACTAACCCAAAGCCTGAATTCAACAGGGATGACTATCCCTGATTTCCAGATCGGGAATGATCTGATTGGCCCTCCTGGTGCAATCTGCAATCTGAAAATATGTCATCTTTGCTAAACAAAAGACTACTTGTACTAATCCCATCCCGTATACACGAGGAAAAGTCGCAGCTAGGGGCTTCCTAATATATTTAGCTCATGACCAAGCCTGATATCTGGCTGGGTAAGGAATTGGATTCCCTTCAAATGCATTGAAATATCAGTATGGTATATGTTGTAAAAGAAATCAATTCCAGATGTGAACAGGTAGTGGGACAGATATACAAGAACTGGTGTTGAGAGGCAGATTGGAACAGGGATAAAAGTGTCTGGCCAGGTTGCTTATCTCTTTAGGGATTGCATGTCGCTAAAAGATGACATCTGTCATCATGATGCACCAATGCAGCTCCAGCGAGTAACATACTAGAGCTGCATTGGTGCATCATGCTGACCCGTTGGAAGTGTCCCAAGCCCACAGGGTCAGCATTGAATGCAGCCCTGGTGAGTAACTCGCCAGGGCTGCATTCATGCATCATGATGCCCAAGGGCATGATGCATGAATGCAGTAAATGGTTCCCACAGTCTGGGTGTGGCTGTAGGCATGTCTGACCTCCTGACTGGAGGCGGGGTAGGGGTAGCTCCAGGTGCCCCTTTATGTACGTTTTACTGCACCTGATGTATTGGACTCCCATAAAGACAGCATTGGGCATTCAGACAGTCGTCAGGTGGCCAGACTTTATGTTACATGCAGGAGACTTGTGAGCAAGGAAGCTATTGGGATGGATTAACCATGGAAGGGCGGGATAGCGCTTTAATTTGGCATGTCCTTTGTCATCATGATGCATACATGCAGCTCTAGTAAGTCTACTCACTGGAGCTGCATGTATGCATCATGATGACCCTTCAGAACTGTATCAATCCGGTAGGGTCGGGATGATGCATGAATGTACCACTGACAAGTTACTCGCCAGGACTGCATTTAGGCATCATGACGACCACAGAATATAATGCATTAATGCACTAGGCGGTCCTTAAAGGTTTGAGGGGCTTACTCAAAAAGACTTAGCCATCTGCTCACAATGTAGTGGCTTGAACAAGCGCACCTGCATATATTATTTCGATCGCACCATTTGCCCCGCACTGATACAGGACCTGCGATTATTCAAGATACAAAAATGGTTTAAATTGTCATTTCGATACCCTCATTTACCCTGTGTTTATTCAAGACATGGGCTTATTCGAGACCCCTGCGCTTATTCAAGCCACTACTGTAGGTTAATCACTAGTTACTGTAGTTAGACAGTAGTGACTAAGGTCAGATCATCAGTGTGTCATAGTATGTTATATATGGTACCCCATGCCGTCCTGTTACGGCGCTATATGGCAGTATATGTCACGCGCAATATCGGAATTTGCGCAATATCGGAACTTTTACACCTCAAAAACAACTCTTTTGAAATAAGTTAGTGTGCTACACAAACAGTAAGGTAGATTAAAAAAGAATTTGAACAGGATTTTTTACTGTATTAGTTAGCTCTTTTTTGGGTTACAGGCAACTGCACTCCCATTGTTTCATCACAGCAGAGATATTACTTCCACACCTTATTCACACCTGCAGTGAGGTGCGGGATGGATAGGGACTTCCTACTGAATGTTATTACCCCTCCAAGGGGATGGACATCATACTCAAACAACATTGACAAATATATCTAAAGGTTTCAAGTGTAAAACAGTTAGGAATTCTGAAACTGCCCAATGCAAGTAGGGAGCAATTCTGGAATTGCCCTGCGCAGTTCCGGAATTGTATATGGGCAATTCCGGAACTGAGCTGGTTCCTATTCTGCGCCTGACATATGCACTGAAAAAGTAAACTTGTCTCCAGACTCGTAGAAGTGACTATCATAAAATAAACGAGTCAAAAGTTGTCTAACCTATCAGGTTACCATCCCACAAATAGAATCTGGAGCTGGCAAATGTCGGGTTTTGGGCTGGCACATGCCAAGTAGGTCTTAGAAGACCTGCTTCCTTGTCACTTAGACAAGTTTTTGACTCATTTATTTTATGACTGTCACTTGGAAGAGTCTGGAGACAAGTTTACTTTTTGAGTGTAGCCTGCTAGCCTGTATGTGACTGAGTACCTCTGACAGCTGATTTACATATCGCGTGCAGCCTCCTGCCCCAAGGTGCTTCTCACACCATCATACTCCATGTGCCATATGTAATACACTTAGTTCACGCAGCTCTACAGTACCACACTTCACACCTACACTGATAACCTATAGGCTCCAGAACTTAGTTAGGCCAAAAAAAAAAGTTTGTTTCAGGTCACCCGACCGACCCTATCAAAACAGGGCCGACGCTACGTTTTTTTTATGCAATTTTGAAGAAATCTTTATATTTATTAATTCTTGGCGTCAGTTTTAGGTTTACGAAAATAGGAAAAAAATATTCCCATTTTTAAAACCTTTTCTTGGTCAAGGTAAGGGTATGTAGAAGGGCTGTAAAAAAAAGTTGAAAAAAGAAAAAAAAAAGAATTCGACCTACCGACCCTAGAGTTTCTCGCCATGATACCTGAAACAAACTTTTTTTTAATTTTGGCCTTAGTACTGGCTAACAAATCAGTCAATAGTACCTAACCAAGTTAGTCTTTTTTGCCTCCCTATATGACCAACCTAGGTAAATTAACACTATGAGGGTGGTCAGTATTGACAAGCTCACCTTAGTCTTCTCCTTTGCAATGAGTATGAAGCTAAGTCCTCTTTGGTAAGGCATTAGTCATGTGTTGTAATGCCTCAGTCATTTTTTGAATAGCACTTGGTCATGTCTAACCAATGTCCCTATGACTAACCTCGGATAGCCACTTCAGACTAAGGGCCTGGGCATTAAGATGTTCTGTGTGGTCTCACTACAGGGCGCACTCCATATCCTTACTTCTATTTTCTACGCCCTGAAAGCACCGCATATCAATGCCGGCTCTAAGCTCCAGGCTAGTCTACCAACACACCATTAATATACTCTCTACTCTGGGCCCTAGCTGGTTTTAAAACAGCATTGGTCTTTATAAGCACTTGGGGTAGGGGGTCTCCAATTTCAAGAAGGCTCGTTATTGCGATGGTACAGTAATTAAATGCTTCTCATGTATATGGTATGTGTAGGGAAACCTAGATTCAAATCGAGTCAACATTCTCAACGCCAGTGGTAACGCTCTGAGGTAACATGTTTGTATATTCTGAGTCAAGTTGTGTTGAGGGAGCCTATGCTCGGTGAAGATCTCTTCATGTAACCCTTGAAACCTTTAAAGACCGTACTGTGCATTAGTGCAGCCCTGTTGAGTAACTCGCCAGTGCTGTGTTCAAGCATCATGCTGATCCTACATGGTTGATACACTCTATAAGGGTCGGCATGCGCCACCAATGCAGTATTGGTAAGTCACTCGCCGGGGCTGCATAGGTGCACCGTGACGACAAATGTCTCATTTTAGTGACATTCCATCCTCAAAGGGTCAAAGATGGCATGATGCCACAATGCTTCCCTGTCATTTGTCGGTATGATGCACCAACACAGCATCCGCGTGTAATCCACCAGCACTGTGCATCATGCCGACCTTTCATGAATGCATCACCCCAATACCTGCTGATCAGTAGCGGACACAAATATGCCACTTCTAATACTTATGCAAGAATTCCTATCATTTTTGGTCCTGTATCAAATTATTTTAATTTTCCAGCCAAAATCTTCTCCCACTTCCTTGGAGTGACATGTCTCCGTTAACAGAACTCCCTAGGGATGCTATCTGACAGCTCCGTGTGCGGCAAGAATGAATAAATCCATGACAAAAAGGAGAAATTATAGGGAACAAAGGAAAAGCTATTGCAGGATTGGAATGCCAAAGGAAATCCCCTTTAAAAGTCTGGAGTCTGGAAGCTACATTATGTATGAAAGACCCAAACCTCATAAACCTTACTCAACTAGAGCCCACTCCCCCCCCCCCACACACACACACCCTAGGGAGTGGTCACTTTTTAACAACAGGGGGGGGGTGGTGGATTTTCGCGCGAGCGGGTTGAAATCTTTTTGGTCCCCCCCACGGGAGGGGTCCACATTTTTTTGGTCCCCCCCTCAGGCCGGCTGAAATTGAGAGCGGCCAAACCCTTTGAGCTATAGTAACGCACAGGCTTTTTCACTAAAAAGGGGTGCAATTTTTTTGGTCCCCCCCTCAAGAGGGGTCCAAATTTTTTGGTCCCCCCCCTTCAAGGGGTCTAAATTTTTTTGGTCTCCCCCCCAAATCCACCGATCCCCCCCTGTTGTTAAAAAATGACCACTCCCCTAGATACTCACAGGGAGGGCTGGCACAGTCTGGCCAATCATCTTTGCTGCCCTCAAATGCTTCCCCGGCACGATACGGCGCCCTTTTATCCGCGACTTAACCCGTTAAGGACGGCGTAGTGTGTTAGTGCATCATGGCCTTGGTTGTCACGATGCATGAATGCAGCCCTGGTGGGTAACTCGCCATGGCTGCATTCAAGCATCATGCCGACTCTACATGGTTGAGACCTAGCATGATGCCCCAATTCAGCACTGGCGGGTTACTAGCCAGGGCTGCATTAGTGCATCATAGCGACAAAATAGCGATGAAATATCTTTTAGCGACATACCATCTTTAAAGGTTTAAGTAATGGCTGCCCAGATGTGATTTGGGAGGCAGGAAAACGGAGTGGGGAGTTTGGAAGTCGGTTAGGCCAAACTAAATAAACGGTGTGCTTCTGGCAATATGGTCAGATGATTGGGAGGTTTGATAACTTTATCCCCTTGGAAGTACAGTCAACTCTCTCTATTGTGGTCACCCTTGGGACTTTGCTAAAGTGGCCACATTGGCGAGGTTACCACATTGAAGAGAGTATACAAATGCATGCATGTCTCCAAGGTTTTCAATTATCATTTGTATGGAAAATAAAAGGTGTACATATTGGGTGAAAATGAAGGTCATTAATCAAACTACATGTCTACCTTTATTAATTTGGCTTCAGACATTTCTAAAGACATAACATCTACTAAAAAACACACCCTGCAGACAATGAACACACTGATATAATTGTTTTTGTTGGCAAAACATCATGTGTTGACCATATTAGAGAGAGTAATATGGACCTTGGGACTAGGGAATCAGTGACCACAGTGCGAGGTGACCACATTAGAGAGGTGACCATGAGGTGAGAGTTGACTGTACATGTATGAGGTGATTTGACCCTCTAAGGGTCACATAGTACTTTATTGTGCTATACTCTATATCGTCATGATGCATAAATGCAGTGTTGGCAGATCTAATTGTCTGGGTTGCATTCATGCATCATAACGACCCTTTGGGAGACATTCAACGCTACAGATGCTATTAATTAAGACTCTTTAGAAATTCAACATTGTCTTAATAGGTTACCTTTAGCCCTGCTTGGTTCAACAGGTTTTCGGAACCAGAAACAACCTAGCGCCCTTTTGGCCTCTAGCTGGGGAGGAGGGAGGGGGGGGGGAGTGAATTAAGTATAGGTGGGGTGAGGTAGTAGTTGCAGGAGGATTTAAAGGTATACAACACAATCTAACTAATTATAGATTGACCAACAATTTTCCTTAATGACTTTTGGGGATATTATCCTGATGCTTATGGAACACAAAGAAAAGAAAAAGAGCCTATGTCACGGGGTTTATTTGTCTTTTGCAGGGCATTCACATTTGAGTGCATTACGTATAAGCCGTCTTGAGAAAATCATATTTTTATAAAACTTTTTACACAGAAAAAATCTCCCAGCAATTTCTCAATGAAAATGCAAGCATGCATTTATATGATCATTAGGAACATGTTGAAAGCAAAAAAATATGGGGTCACGGGCAAAATGAAATTATCCTGAATTAATCAAAATAAAAACTAATCTATTCACTGTATGAGCCTATGGGCATGGCAAAAAGGAAACATAGTGATCAAGATATGTAGAATGCCAAAGTATGGCACTTAAATGGTAGATAAAGGTAGATCATGACATACAAGTAAGAGAAATCTACAAATATCATGGTTGCAGGTAGTTTCGTATTTTGCCACCGGGTGCCGTTTGCGTAGATTGTGTTGTATACCTTTAAATCACCAGGGTGTGGCTGTATTTAGTCCCCAACAACAACAGATGGCAGCCTTTGGTAGCCAACAGTTGACGTGCTCTAACCTAAACCAAAATAACCAGGTCAACCGGAAGATAGAAGTTATATGGAGCTATAAAAAAATTAGATGCCGAGGCTTGAGAGAAATCAAATACAGTCATACATGGTCAATGTATACCAGCCTATAATACTAAATAGGCTTATTGTGGCCGAGCCTAAAGGTAGGCCTTTGTGGTCCTCCAGCATTAACTAGAGCTGTTCTCCTACCGTTTAGCCCTTTAAAGCTGGGCCGTCAGGGAATAAGTTCAGCATTTTCCATACATGGACTAAAATAACAGTTCCACCAGAGGGCAGCAGTGTTTGGACAGGGGACCATGAGCATTGTCAAGCTGCAAAATATTCCTGTGCCTGTAAGAGCTGAGGTCCCAGCCCTTAAGAGCCCTCTTGTGAATGAAAACTGAACTATATCCAAAAGTGCTTTTGGCCTCACTTCAACCGTGACGGTCAAGCTTTAAGGACTGCATAGTGCTTTGATGCACTATAGCCAAGAAGCATATATGGATCCTTGCTATAGACTTTGTTGTCATGATGTATTAATGCGGCCCTGGTGAGTCTATAATGCCGACCCTTTTGGAGTGTATCAACCCCGTAGGGTCGGCAAATCAGCACTGCGAGGTACTCGCCAGGGCTGTAGTCATGCATCATGATGACCAAGGGGATACTGCATTTAAAGAACTATGCCGTCCTTAGAGGTTTAAGTCATCTCTAAAGGTAGATGCTCCTCAGGGTGTGTAGTCTAGGGAGTGCCCCCCGCCTCATATTTTACGCCCCCACCGCCCCATTTTGTTAATAAATGCCCACTCCTTTGGTCAAAGAGCGTACCTCCTGACAGTGGCTATATCCCTTGTGTATGAGCCTTAGGACAGGGACCTATTAAGCCTCTGATCACTGTCCGGTCCATCCGTCTCTATTACTTGTATTAGGCGTGTTTATTATCTAGTTAGGGCAGCCATCTCCTTTTTGGGAATCCTCATAGATCTCCTTCATACATTCCATTTTTAGCTATACAAGACCCCCTGGGTCTTGCACTGACTGCTCCCCTCTTCCTTCCTTCCTTCCTTCCTTCCTTCCTTCCTTCCTTCCTTCCTTCCGACCTTCCTTCTTTCCTTCATTCCATTCTGCCTTCACTCTTTCTCATCCCATCCACTGCATTTTCCCCCTGTGCCCCCCCCACTCCCCCTCCAATCCTCCCAACCCCACCCCTTCCTCCTTACCTTCTCCCCTCCGTCACGCTGAATCCTTACCTCCCTCCCTCCCTCTCCGCATAACGTGTATTAGATAGTTAACCTTATGCCCACAATACTGCCCTGCTTTATGCTGACCAGTACCTGCACTACTCTCCCCAGTCCTGCCAGTAATTCACCCTGCCCCATCCCCCCTAGTAGTATAGTATGTATCGGAACGGGACTATAGTTAAGTACTGTTTATTACTCAATCGACATGCAGCCAATCAGAGGCCTCCATTTGGTCACGTGACCCGTTGCCATGGTAACGTGACCTACTTAGGGCTCTCAGCCAATCAGAAGCCAGCATTCTGGGTGACCTACTGACCTACTTAGAAGCTCTCAGCCAATCAGAGGCCGGCATTCTGGTAACCATGGTAACGTGACCTACTTACGTCACGTGACCTACTTAGGCTCAGCCAATCAGAAGCCGGCATTCTGGTAACTAGGGTAACGTGACCTACTTAGGGTTTGTTTGTAAACAACACCACGTGGCTTTCTTGTTTGTAAACAACACCACGTGACACGTGACTGTTTGTAAACAAACAAACAAAAAAAAGTTATGTAACTTATATATAGAAATAAAAACACAACAAGATAATTTCTTTTCTTTTCATTTTATTCTTTATTTTTTCATTTTCAATCAGAAAAAACACACAAGTTTATGCTTTTTTAGCTTGCTTCTTCGATTTGCAGCAACTCAACAGGCCGCAAAGTCTCACGCCGCCGTCACTCGCACCACCACACCCCGGACGACTTTTCTCCAATAGACATTGCACGACTTTGGATAAATCCAACACCATTTCGGCAAGGCAGAGAATCTTTGCCTCCATGAAACGGCCGCCATCGCAACAACCCGTCACAACAGCATCATCGATAGCTTCTGACTCACGACCCGGTCGCTCAGCTTTGGGATTTTGCTCATGCGCATGACGCACTTCTTGGGGTTTCTTGTTCGACATGCTTCAATTAGGAAATGAACGCAATGAGGTCCACAGGTGTCAGCAGAAGTGTCTTGTAGTTGAATGCGGTTTCTTTGCCACTTGAACGGAGCAGAGCGTTCCACGAAAGACAAGAACTCCGCACTCAGCGGCGGTAAGCCGAAGGAATCAAAGTAGTACACTTCACCCGTGCTCGACACGTAAAACGCCACCCAATGCTGACCTGGTAAATGTTGCGGATCTGTGTTGCTCACGAAACAAGTGTCTTTGATAGGGTGCTTCGGAATAGTGTCACAAGAGAAAACGCCCAGGAAACGATGTTTTGTGTGAACGTTTTCCTTCAACACTCTGCTTATTTCAAGCGTGTTCATACGATACGCCAAGTACCGCCGTCTTGTCTTCAGTTCATGTGGTAGTCGGTGACGGGGTGTCGATCTCGGGTCAGCTCGACGACGTTGTCGTACACCAAGTAGAGTAGCACCGTTGTTGTCGCTTGTAGCGCCGAGCGGAAACTGACTTCCACCCTCAGCTGACCCGCTCTTATAAGGTTCACGCGACACCCGTCGTGCGATCTGTCTGGGGTTAAGTCGAGGGGGAACACCGTGTAACCGTTCAGGAATTGTTCGTATGAAATACCGCAGGAGCGCGCGCCCTCGTACATCCCCGTTTCCGTGTGTAGCGCCAAGTACTCTCTCACGGCCGCTTTGGTCTTAAAGTCGGGCACGTAGGCGTCGTTCGGCACTTTCTGATCGTTCACTATCACTTGAAGCGAGCTGATGTCGTAATGCTTCATCTCGAACGGGTTCTTGGTGTAGCTACCGTTGAAGGCGTCGTGGTCAAGGAAGCAAATCATCATCGACTTGGGAAGCTGGCCTGTGTTGGAGTGCGTGTAGCTGTGATCTCTGTTACCTTGAGGGATGGCGTAGGTCGTCACCTCCACTCTGTTCACCGGGTAGTCGAAGGGCCCGTGTTCTATCACCGCTCTCTCGTGCGTTTCCGCTACAGCGTCCGCCACCAGCACGCGTCGCACGTAGAGCTTTGCTTTGTAGATCTTCAAGCTGTAGCCTCCGTCAGCGGCGCACATCAGATAGAAAGAGGGCGCCGCTTGTTTCAGAGTGAGATTGATTTCTGTCTCTCCAACGATGAGCTTCGGTTGATGAGCCAGGTCAAAGTGCAGTCGCGCCATCAGCGAAAAGCGCTTGTTGGAGATTAGCTTCTTGCGCGCTTTGTACCCCGCATTCGCGTCAGTCAACGTGTCAAACTGACCGGGCGTATCTTCATGCCACCCCTGGGCGCTCATGACGCCGTCCTTCACGTCTTTGTTGTAGTTGAGTAACCCTTCCAAGTAAGCTCGGTAAGGGTAGGTCTCGGTGTTGCCAGACACTTTGAAACCGCCGATGGAGACTTGGACGTCTTTGAAGAGCGAGTGAGCCAAGTTGTTCACCGGAGCTACCGCGTCGGTGTCCTCGATCGCCGCTCCGTCCTTTAGCACTTGACATTCCAGATGAAGGTAATTCTCGTTCAGGTCTGTGTACTCTTGCGACTTGTTGATGGTGAAATTTATGTTACCTCCATCCTCTAAAGAGTTTTTTGTTTCTATCCCCAGGAAAGACGACTTTAAGATAGTAGTCTGAGTCGGCGCTACGGTGTGCAGGTCGAGCTCAGAGAGCGCGCACTCGTTACTGCTCTCGTGTACGTAAGCCATTGTGTTCTCTCTTCATGCGGCCGACAGACTGACGCCGGCCCCCTCCAGTCTTTTTATTTATACCTGAACGCCTAGGCGCTTACCGGTCGAATACATCCCCTCTACGTCTCTTGCAAGAGCCACCGCCCGTCTGAGGAGAATGCCGGCGACGTTTCGACCCTTTCTTAGACGCGACAGGCGTCTTTCCTCCCGAGAACGCCGTACTCGCCAGTCTCTTCAGAGCGCCTGCGCCTCGGTCTTTCACGCTGCTCTTTAAAGTCCGACCCGCCAGCACATCTTTAGCTACGCCCACACCGGCGCGGAGCAGCGTTTTTCCCACCGACTTCAATAGCGGGGTAGCCGAGCGCATCAGACCTAACAGAGCGCCGCCTAAACCGTGCCCGCTCTGGAAAGAGCGCCCGCTGTACACGTTGACGCCGTTGCCCAGCTGCGCGTTGTAGTAATCGCTGTACCCTCTGCCGACGGTGCGCCTGGGTGGAAAGTACGGAACGCGTTGACGCATCATTTTTCTCTCTTTCAGCGCTCAATAGGTCTCAGATGAAGTGTCACGGTCACCTCGCCTCTACCGAATGGGATGGAATGACCGGATCGGTCTCTTAAATAGATGCCGACCTCGGTAAACCTCTTGGATTTCAAGGGGAAATAATCCAAATGGGGAAAACTGATAGCTTGCACGCCACCTCGACGCTTTCCGCCTCTGTCCACCGCCACGCAGCGCAACAGCGGCACTTGCATGTCGCCCACACGTCTCTCCTGGATCATGTCGGTGTATATGTACACAGAGTGCACGTCCCCGTAAACATCCATCGAGTAGGCGCCGGTAGTCGGCGACGCGAAACACGTCTTCTCTCCGAAGCCTAGAACGCATGCGAGATGCTGACTCAGCAGGACAGCACAGTGTCTCGGCGGTTTGATGGTGACGCGTTTCGTCTTGGCGTCGTACGATAAGATCCGCATCGGTTTGAGCAAGAAGCTGTCGCCCTCTAGTCTGTCATCTCGCAACGTCTCACTCAAGCGCTCGATTAGGGTGTGGTTGCTTCCGGTGAAAATAGGAGGTATCTCGAATATGTTTGGCATGAAACTGCGCACTCCCATGTCCTTCTCCATCTTTTCGATCATCTGTCTTGCTTGATGGCTGATCGTCTTCTTCTTCACCGCCGGGGACAAGAACTGCTTGTATACGGCATTCGTCTGTCTCAAGTCGACCTCTCTCTTGAACCTTTTTGTTTCCGGTTTCAATTGCTGCTCTTCCGACGTGTCTGATATCTCTTCCACCGTTACATAGCTCGCTTCCTTCCAGTTCAGCGGGAATTTTGAGCTGAACGTTAGCTTGCTCAGACCGTTCGCGTTTTTCATTCTCTTCCAGTCTACCTGTGGTTTTTTTCCTTCGGAGAAATTAGTTTCTTTTAAAACCTGGATCGCCTCCTCTAGCGAACCTTTGGTGCGCAGAGGAACAACGATGATCAAGTCGTCGTCGTGCACGTTAGTCCATTCTGTAGGGAGGATGATCTCAGTCAGAGCCGCTTCGTACGCTTCGGGCAGAAGGAGCGGCGAGTCGAAGTGAGTTCGGAAAGACGTCAAGCTGTTGTCAGGATAATACTCCATAGAGCTGTTGCTAGGTAGAGTGATGTTCATTTTGTTACGTTATTTTTTTGACGGGGATCCACTCGTTGAACTTGTCGTCGTAACCTAACCAACGTACGAAAGCTAACTCTTTACCGTCGACGGTCTTGCGGCGCAACACCTCGTCTATCAGGTAGTTCTTGTCGTAACGACTCTTGTACACCTTCTGAACCTCTTCCGGGTAGAAGACGCCTTTTATCTCCTCGCCCTTGTCGTCTTTCAGCTCGAACCCTCTGCTTCCCAACGTGTTAGCAACGTCCACCACTTCCTCGCGCCAGTTTCCCTCGTACCCTTTGTCGAAGGCGCCTTTGGTTCTCAACATCCTCACTCTGTCACCCGGAGCGATGACGTCGACGGCGGACGTCTTTGTTTTTTTCTTCTTTTTCCATATTTCGTCGATTTGTTTGTTAGTTGGGAGATCTTGTCGGTAGAAAACTGTTTCGCTGTTTTCCGAGCTGACTTGAGCCGGCGCCATTTTCAACGTCTTGTGGTGAGTGCGATTGTAAGAAGACACTACATGGTGCAGCACGTCTACGTAGCGATACGTGCGCTTGTGTGTGAAATAACGCCACAGCTTCTCCTTCAGACTGCGGTTCAAGCGCTCCACTAGACTAGCTTTGATGTCGTCGTTCTCGCCAGTGAAGAACTCTATGCCCTCGCTCTTCAAGTGATCTTGAAAGATCTTGTTCAAAAACTCTTTCCCCTTGTCTGTCTGAACAGTGCGCGGTCGTCTCTCGCCAGGGCCTGTCATCTCTCGGAAGGCCTCGGTGACATCAGCGCCGCTCTTGGATTTAATGGGAACGGCCCACGCGTACCTAGAGAAAACGTCGATCGCCGTCACCACGTACCGGAAGCGGTCGTTGTGAGACGCCAAAGCTTGCATGTCCATCAGATCTATCTGCCACTGCTGATCGATTGCGCCGGTTATAGTCTTGTTCCTTGCGAATTTTCTCCGAATGGGTTTATGTTTAGTGTAGGCGTCCAGCGACACTAAAGCATCTCGGATGACGGCCGGGTTCAGGTGGCGAAAATGCTGTTTCTGGAGTTTAGTCACGCTAGTGAAACTGGAGGGCGCTTTGACGTCGGTATATCTAGCTACTACGCGCTTCTTTTCTTTTTCCTTCTTGGTCAGTCTCTTCACTGGTTTGCCCATCGCGGGTCTCTTGAGGGCGTGAAAGACGAGCTCGCCGCTAGGCGGTTGCGCGCTTTCCTTTTCTTACTACGCGGCGCGCTCCTATAGGAAGTCGGAGTTTGGAAAAGTTCACGGTCGTTCTCCTCGTCGTCAGAGGATTGATCGTCCACCACCTGCAGAGAAGAGTCTGCTGCTGCTACTGCTGCTGCTGCTGCTGCTGCTTCTCCTTCTTCCGATTCGAAGCTCGGTCGTTTCCGACCTCTGTCAGCAAGCCGTGTGTCCAAACTTTGGCCAGGTCCGCTCGCTTTATACAGATGGTTTCCGATCAAGGCGTCTGTGGTGGGAACCGCTTCGCGCAGCGCTTTCGTGAACGGCGAGTAGCCCGCCGGTCTGGGCGCCGTCTTCCTGAACCTGGCGGCGTCGTTCAGTAAGTCCACTATGTTGATGCGATGCTCAGGTGGTATTCTCCGACCCGACATCTCGCGCACCGCCCCGTCCTCGTTCCACTTGATCACTCCGGATTTCTCCAATTGTTTGTACAGCTCCACGGTCCGGCGGCGACTCCTCTTGGGAACTTGGTTCGCCAACCGCTCGAGTAGGGACGCGCTGGCCTCTTCAGCAGACTGACGGAGGTGAGCCGGGGGCGAAGAAGAGTAGGACGAAGAGATGTTGCTGTTGTGGGGATTCGCGAGAAAAAATTGCAATCTATTCAACAACCTTCGGTATTTCAACATTTTCTCGCGCGATTCCAAAGTGGGGTCGTTCAACACTAAATCCAAGTCCCTGTAGATAAACTGTAGCACCTGGTGCAAGGCCGCGTCGGGATGAAGGGACTGCTCTGCCTGCTTGTGGTAATAGGCCATGTCGGCGGGTAGGCGGGCGGCGGTGGCAGGAGCGGAACTCTCGTTCTTTTCAGTGCGCTCATCAGGAAGAGGAGGAAGGTTTGGAGCAGTAGAAGTACTAGCAGCAGCGACTGCAGTAGTAGCAGCGCTAGTAGTAGCAGCAGCAGCGGGCACATGATGAAGTAGACCTGCTCGTGATGATTTGTAGAGCGTCTCAGGATCCACGAGCGCTAAACGTTTGTAGTGTTGTTGCTGCTCTGAGTCCGTCATGGGGACGCCGGTGGCAATGACGCTGGTGGTGGCGGTAGTGGTGGTGGTGGTGGTGGTGGTGGTGCTGTCGGCGAGTAGGTGTCGAATGACGTGTCTCATATACGGAGAATGCTCTTTATAAGCGGTAAGGCCATCCCTATGAGAGCCGGAATGAGGAAACCTCCCTCTTGTACCAAGACGCGTCTCTTTTTTTTGATGGGCGTAGATTTTTTGCCGACCTCCCTCAACACGTCAGCCGATTCTCGAAGCTTGTCCAGTTGTTTGTCGCTGAGCGGGATGTTCCCTACCAGTAAATTGTGACAGATCTCACTCAACGCTGCGATCAGCTCGTCGCTTCCAGAGTCTATTAGATGCGAGCAGTCCTTTGGCGAGCACTTAGCTAAGTGCTTGAGAGTACCAAAGTGTCTTTCGAGTAGATGAGAAGACATTTTTTTTTGCTACTGCTTTCTGTTGTTCTTTTTTTTGTCTAGCGGTACGAACACTAGCTGAGAGTGTATGGCCGTCAAAGAGGAGCGTATTCTCAGATCGTCAGGTGTTGACTGCTTGAAGTCCAGGAGGAGGTATGAGTGAGGTCGCTTGAGTTCATGGGTAAATATACTAGAGAGGGCCGCCGCGTTGGACGGAAACACCTGGCGAGACAGACTAGCTATTTGCCCCATGTCGCGCGGGTTCTTGAAAACGATCATGTAGTGAGCGTTCAGACTCATAGTTCGAAAGTCGGGTGATTTCTGGAAGAGGTTCTGAGTGATGTATATGACGCTCACGTTCCAGTGATGCGAGTATTTAGTAAAGATGTCGGCTACCACTTGCTGATTGGAACTGCTCATCAGATCGTCCAATATCAGTAGAGTGTGGGGTCGTACAGCGTCTTCTGCTACTTCCACGTCTCCCGCTATAGACTCTTTGCTAGGAAGACCTTCTCTGAATTCCACACCGTACCGATTTGCCATTTTTTCAAACAGAGGTTGCCACTCGCCGTAATGGTAAAAAGTCTTTTCCACCGGCGGCGTGACCAAATTGTTCACGTCGCTCAGAAATTGATCCACCAAGCGCGATTTTCCACAACCCGACGGACCGCTAATGATACAACTAAAGGGTCCTTGTAGTCGAGCGTCGAAATGAATTTCTGTGAAGAGTTTGCTTTTACTACTGGACATTTTTTTTTGTTTTTTTTTCAGGACGCGTCAGAGAGCGGTTGTGTGTCTGACTGTCTGCTGTGTTTCTCACTCGAACGGTCGGTGGTGAATGGTTGTGGAGAAAAGTCCGCCGACCTTTTTATTGATTCCGGCCGGTGTCACAGTAGCGGCGGCAGAAGTGACTTTTTTTTGCGATAAAATTCTATTTTCACTCAATAGTCATAAATGTTTGTATCAGACTCCAGAGGAGTCTGATACAAATATTTATTTTTTTTTTAAAAAAGAAGAAGAGGAGGAGGAGGAGGAGGAGGAGGAGGAGGAGGAAGAGGAGGAGGAGATTAGTTTTTTTTTTTGTTTTTTTTTTTGATCATTTAGGCAAAGCTCGTCGCTTTGCCGTTTTTTTTTCTATTTCTGTGTTGTGACACGATCGTCTCGAAAAAGCAATAAGGCGTGTGAGCGCGGCGGTGACAAATACATATTGGAGCGTATGGTTTAAAATAGTGCGTCCCTATCTTCTTCAATTCGGCTGCGTTGCAATATGCGGGATAACAAGTGACGACGTCGAAACGTTTAGAGACCGTGTTCACGTCGGCCACAACGCGCGCCCACCGAGTGGGAGCTGCAGTCGCTCCCAAGAAACCGATCGGCTTGTCGAATCGTTTCATAGCACTTATTCTCACTTTATAAGAGGAGGCAGGGTGAGGAGAGTAGCGGCGCTCTTTCTTTTCATGAAACGCCCAACGAGTGGGGGCGCTGAGAGCAGCTGTTATGCAATAGTAGAGTAAATGCTGTTCTGAGAAGACGGCTCTCGGCCATGTCGCTACGTTTTCCTTTTCCGCTCTTGTATAACGACGATGGCGCTCAGCTTTGCATTTCTCGAGAATTCGGTACGCCTCAAGAGAAGCGTGAACCTCAACTACGTGACGCTCTCTCCTTTGAGATAAAAAAATAGCCGGGCAGTTGAGGAGAGCGCTTTGTTCGCGCGACCGTCTTTTAGAAACTCGCGCCCTCTGCAGCGCCATATTTCTTTCCTCCGAAACAAAAAAGACTGAGTGAAAATACAAATTTAAGAAAACAAAAAGCTCAAAGAAAAAAAATAAGCAATAAGCAGACTCAGCTCGAAATTCCCTGCTGGCGTGATGGCGGTGACTGCAGGCGGTGGCGGCGGTCGGCTGGCCGGCGGTGGCGGTGTCGGCGGCGATGGTAGAAGGGTGTGTGGAAAGAGAGACGCATCTCAGTCTTTTATAGGAGCGGCGAGTCTGACATTTTCAGCTGTCGCATGCTGACCTGCTGCTAGCATAAGAGAAACAAAAGCCCTAATCACACTTTTCAGCTGGATCCTTCCACCCCGCCAGACATGGATCCCAGATGGGAAGGCGGTTTAAAATTAAATCCGTGTACCGACTGTCATACAATAGGGTAATTAGTTGAACGCGTGTTACCTGTATAAAGGATTAACGGGTCATGGGCTCAGCGTGTGTATAGAAAAACAACTACAGGTAGCGTGAACAAAGCGACCCCCTCCCTTTCTGTCACTCTGTCTGTGACTAGAGGGTGCGCGTGTGGTAAGCGGCTTATATCTAAAGAAAAAAACAAATCACCCTCGCCTGTCATCAGCAGACAGCCGGCTGGCGGCTGGAAAATGCGATTAGAGGGATGATGAGCCACGTAGTAAGCGACTTAAGGCTGATCTAAAGACCTGCCGTGAAGGGGCAGCTGGCCGGTGGCTTGAAAAAAGGCGGGGCGTAAGGGTATATAAGGGGAGTGAAACCACATTCAGCATCGTCATCATCGTTCACGCTACTACTACTACTACTACTACTACTACTACTACTACCACCACCAGCACCGCGCCTCAATTTGCAGATCCTCGTGATGGAAAGTTGCTACCGTGACATGAAGCGGAATGACGAAGCGGCGCGCGAATGTGAAGCTGATGCTGTAGCCTCTGCTACTGCTGCTGCTAGTGCTGCTCAGCGTGCTACTGCTGCATTTACTGCGGCTGTTAGTGACGCGGGTCGTGATGACGTTGTTGTTGTTGCCGCTGCGGCTGTGACTGCTGCTGTTGCTGCCGCCGATGCAGCTACTCATGCCACCGATGCCGACGCTGCTGCTGCTGATGCTGTTGCGGCTGCCGATGACGCCGCTGATAACGCTACTAGTGCCCGCTCTGCCGCCCTTGCTACTGTCGCTGCTGCTGTTGTTGCTAATGCTCACGCTACTGCTGCTGCCGCTGCTGCTACTGCTGCTACCGCTGCTGCCGAGGCTGCTGCCGCTGCTGCCGATGCTGCTGCCGATGCTGCCGATGCTGCTGCCGATGCTGATGTTAGCAGTCGCGTCGACAAAGAATCGTCATTTGTCACTCTTAAAGCCGCTCCAGTGGAACGCGCGACGGGTAGTAGGGCTACCAACGCGACGGCCGGATGGTGCAAATGGTGTCGTCGCTTCTGCTCGTGCGCTTGCTTTTCTTCCGGTCCTACCTGCTGCTGCTACGGTATGATAGTGTTATAGTGTTTGAATGAGAACGCGCGTAGTTACACATAGACGCTGTTACAGATGTGCTTTTTTATTCGAAAATATAATTTTAACATAAGATGGAACTTGTTGTGTTTTTTTCTATATATACGTTGTTTGTTTACAAACAGGCACGTGTCACGTGGTGTTGTTTACAAACAAGAGAGCCACGTGGTGTTGTTTACAAACAAACCCTAAGTAGGTCACGTTACCCTAGTTACCAGAATGCCGGCTTCTGATTGGCTGAGCCTAAGTAGGTCACGTGACGTAAGTAGGTCACGTTACCATAGTTACCAGAATGCCAGCCTCTCATTGGCTGAGAGCTTCTAAGTAGGTCAGTAGGTCACCCAGAATGCTGGCTTCTGATTGGCTGAGAGCCCTAAGTAGGTCACGTTACCATGGCAACGGGTCACGTGACCAAATGGAGGCCTCTGATTGGCTGCATGTCGATTGAGTAATAAACAGTACTTAACTATAGTCCCGTTCCGATACATACTATACTACTCCCCCTGACCTAACCACCCCCGGAACCTCCAGCTTTAGACCCCTACCGGCACCATGATCCAATAGCGTGTCGTCATATACCGATGCAGCCATGCCGAGTAACTCGCCAGTGCTGCACTGGGGCATCAGTCCGACCCTTTGGGAGTGTCTCAGCCCCATATATGGTCCATATGATGCATGAATGCAGCCTTGGCAAGTTACTCGCCAGGGCTGCATTCATGCACTATGACGACCACAGTGCATAACATATCAGGCTCAGTCTCATGAGTTTGTAACATTTCAAACGTCTTTGACCGGTGCCGTCTTTGACCGGAGCCATCTTTGACCGGAGCCGTCTTTGACCGGGTATGTGATTAAAATGAAGAAAAAAGTAGTGTATAGTAAAGAAATGGGTAAATATTTTGTATAATATGTTATAACACATCATTTCGAGGCATTATCTAAAATTGATATATTTAATATATTTATGTTACTGGCTCAGTCTCATGAGTTTGTAACAGTTGAAACGTCTTTGACCGGCTTCGTCTTTGACCTGTGACGTCTTTGACCTGCTGAAGAAAAAAAGCCCAAAAGGAACCCTTAATATGTGCATTAAAATATATTTTTTTAATTGGGTAAAACAACCATAGACTGTTTATTACATGAAGAAGTTGAAGCTTAAATTTCTTTACTATATACTACTTTTTTCTTCATTTTAATCACATACCCGGTCAAAGACGCCACCGGTCAAAGACGTTTGAAATGTTACAAACTCATGAGACTGAGCCATCAGAGCAGTACACAGCCCTTACAGGGTTAGACCATGACGTGTTGGTCAGCAATGAATGCCCACAGTTCGTGCCGCGTGTCTGTGAGGGCCACCTGGGGGTGGGGGGAGGTTTACGGTCCTCCTACCCGGGAGGTGGTCCAGTCAGGGACCCCTCTACACAGAGAGGAGGGTCCTATAGGGAAGGTTACATATACTTGATTGTTTCTATTCATATGGGAGGTGCGGACTGGACTGTAAGCCTAAGTATATGCATCATGAATCCGTCAGTTATGTCATATAATTAGTCAAATGTGTCCTAAATGAGGCAAATACTATATGTATGTCATAGATGTTGTATAGTGACATATGCATATCAAAACACAACAGAAGCAATTAAAAATAAAGGTATGTGGGTATATCATGATGAGGTTACCTGAACACGTGTAGCCTGTGTTCGCCCACCCTGTGACATAGCAGAACTCTATATATGTAACCTTCCCTATAGCAGTGGGGTACAGTGTGCATAGGTGAATTCCCTGATTGACTTGGGGTCAGGGAAGGTAGGAAGGATAGGTGCCCTGTAGGCATTAATCGATGTTACAAGAGCCGCCACACAGAGGACCGAGGCTCATTGATATTGGCCCAATATCCCTGATCCAGCCAATGGGAACACAGTGAAATAGATCAAATGGTAACAGGGCATGTAATGCATAAGGGAGCACCAAAGACAGTTTACCTGGCCATTTCTGAATGTAGTAGCAGAGTGAACACAAACTCGTCCTTACATATAAATTTGATGTTACTATGTGTCTATCAGTGAAACAAAGGTCTCAGTTCGATATCAGATCCCCGCTCAGAAATGGTGACTTCAACATCTAGACCCTATACAAGAAAACAGATCTAACCTCATGTTTGAGAGGGACTAGTCTACCTCCAGATGGGGCACGTCCCCCCCCCCCCCCCCCACACACACACACACCAGGTGCAGACAGCGTTTACACCGTGTAAATCTCTGACTGTAATCTCTGACCGACACCCCCTGGTGGCAGCTAGAGAGGCTAAATACAAACTCAGCAAGGAAGGAAATGTGCCGTTTTAGGTGGAGTGGCCCTAACAGCATTCATTTCCTATGTAATGCTCATTGAACTAACACATCAAAAATCGATGAAAATAGAAATAGGCTTTTTAGATCTCAAGGTAATTCAAAATAGACAAATATGCAGCATTGCAGAATTGTAGTAAAATCAGTAGTATTGGGACTATGTGATAGAGCCACACTCACTAACTAACGGCAGTCGTGTCCCATGTTCATGAGTCAGCATGTCCCTTGTAATGCTCATTGAATTTTTTTTTCTAATGTGTTTATTTCGGTAATTAATTACATGAGCGTAATTACGAGGTTGGGGCATTGCCGTTCTTCCACCAAGACCACTTTCTTTTGATGGGTCTTGATGTAGAAAGGTATTATAACGTGTCATAACACACTAGAAGAAAATAGACATGTATTTGCAATTTAGATCTCAAGGTCTTTAGACATAATTTCAGGCCTCACGGGAAATAAGCCATATTGCAGTTTACGAGTTACTCTATACTGCAAACATGACTGGAAACGCTTCCAAATAAACACTCCATAATAGCAGATCAGAGACAAGCTATACATCAAACCCTCACAATGCCCCTCCACGCACACACCACAGCTGCACCTCACTGCGCATGCTCACAGGACACCCGTGGTGCACACTGGGGCGGGTTTCGCTGGTTCCCTCCGTGAGGCGGCAGGAGGCACCTGTTGGAGCAGGACGTGTGAGGTACCAGCGGCCGGCGGCTCAGGGCGGCTCACAGAGCAGCTCACCAGCATAGGGAGAGGAGCAGCTCATGGGGAGCAGTGCCGCTCACTGGGGACAGATCATCTCGGCGTACCAGTATCTATCCATGAGAGTATCTCACAGAGCAGCTCCCTGAGCAACTCATGGGCGGCAAGAGGGGTACCAGTACCTGGATTGGAGCAGCTCACCAGCTGCGGGATAGGAACAGCTCAGGGGAGACTGTCACAGGTCTATATACATGGAAGTAGCTCGCAGAGCAGCCCCTAGGGCAACTCACAGGAGTGGAACTCATTGCCGCGCGGGGGATTGTAACCAGCATCTATACATGGGAGTAGAGGGACTACAGAGAGGTTTAACTCACTGATTTAGCTCACAGAGCAGCTCACCAGCAGTGGGAGAGGAGCAGCTCATGGAGAGCAGTGCCGCGCGGGGGACCTCACAGGTCTCTATCTACACGGGAGTAGCTCTCAGAGCGGCAAGGGGGGTGCCAGTACCTGCATTGGAGCAGCTCACAGAGCAGCTCACCAGCAGCGGGAGAGGAACAGCTCACAGGGGACCTGTCACAGGCCTAGGCGTACCATTGGGAGTAGCTTACAGAGCAGACCGTTGAGCAACTCAAGGGTGGCAAAAGGGAGCAGCTCACAGGGGAGAGATCTCGGCGTACCAGCATTGGAGCATCTCAGACACAAGAGGCAGTTGTCACAGACACTAAATGGGCAAACAGGAGAACTGTGCCGTGGGAGAGCTTGTCACAGGAGTACCCGCATCTATACATGGGAGTAGCTCACAGAGTGTCTCACAGAGCAACTCACAAGCAGTGTGAAGGGAACCGTGCCGTGGGAGGGTTTGTCACAGCTTGCAGCGTACCAGCACCTGCATGGGAGTAGCTCACAGAGCAGGTTAGACTGGCCTGTACGCACTACCCCCTCCCTCCTCCTCCCCTCCCCTGGTTGTTCCAGAATTAGACAGTTGAGAAAAGTATAGTTGAGAAAAGTATATATTTGTCTTTATTCAAATTCTAGGACTTGAGCAAGTCTAAGAGCAGGTCACAGGCCGCACGAGGGGAGCAGCTCAGGGGGAGTAGTGACAGATATTGGAGTACCTACACCTGTGTTCGAGACTCAGACTAAAGAAGCAGTTGTCACCCACACTGAAGAGGCAACTTAGTGGCAAGAGGGGAGTTGTGCAGTGGGAGGGCTTGTCATAGCTCGCAGTAGGGCTCCAGGCGGGTAAATTCAACAAGGCAACAAGCCCCTGTTTTAAACCTGAGAGACAAGGGGCAAGGGCATGCTTGGGGTTGGCGACAAGGGACAAACCTGCTTCTTCGGATCAACAAGGGACATTGGTGTTTCTTAGGATCGACAAGTGACATAGCTACCCCCCGTCTGGGGCCCTCGCAGAGTACCAGCATACTTTAGAGCAGCTCCCAGAGCAGCTCACATCCGGCACGAGGGCAGCAGAGCTATGGGAGGGGTACTCGCACCTGGGTGGGAGCAGCTATAATACAAACGGTGTACAGACACCTCCCCATTGGATTAGTTATTGCCAGATACTACCAGAATCATGCATGCTCATCGTGCAAGGTACGAGGAAAGCAGCATTGAACAGATTAACTGCTGATTAACTCACAACTGAACCCCTTCATTTTAAGGTGTTGAATGCCTAGGGTGTGTGTAGAGAGGTGATACCTCAGTGAGGAGCTAACTCAAGTGAAACTTGTCCCAATTCCTGCATGAGAGTAGCTCAGCGATAGGGGGTCACACGCATCGACTGAGGACTGTACGTCTTACATGAGAAACCTACAGGCTGACTCCTCTTTCTGTTCAGAGGTGTACAGGAGTGCATCCGCATGGTGAGATGAGAGCAATGGGGTTGGTAAGGGCTGCATCGTAGTAGCAGTCTACACATGCCACCACCGGGCTAGGGCTGGGTTTTAGGACCATGGGAAATACATTGATTACCCACCCAGCTGACAGCTCATGAGAAGCAGTTACTGAAAAAGAGAGAAAGAGAGAGAGAGAGAGAGAGACAGAGAGAGACAGAGACAGAGAGAAAGAGAGAGAGACAGAGACAAAGACAGAGAGAGACAGAGAGAGACAGAGAGAGACAGAGAGAGACAGAGAGAGACAGAGAGAGACAGAGAGAGACAGAGAGAGACAGAGAGAGACAGAGAGAGACAGAGAGAGACAGAGAGAGACAGAGAGAGACAGAGAGAGACAGAGAGAGAGACAGAGAGAGACAGAGAGAGACAGAGAGAGACAGAGAGAGACAGAGAGAGACAGAGAGAGACAGAGAGACAGAGAGACAGAGAGAGACAGAGACAGAGAGAGACAGAGAGAGACAGAGAGAGACAGAGAGAGACAGAGAGAGACAGAGAGAGACAGAGAGAGACAGAGAGAGACGAAGAGAGACGGAGAGAGACGGAGAGAGACAGAGAGAGACAGACAGACAGACAGACAGACAGACAGACAGACAGAGACAGAGAGAGACAGAGAGAGACAGAGAGAGACACAGAGAGACACAGAGAGACACAGAGAGACACAGAGAGACACAGACAGAGACACACAGAGACAGAGACAGACAGAGACAGAGACAGACAGACAGAGACAGACAGAGACAGACAGAGACAGACAGAGACAGACAGAGAGAGAGACAGAGAGAACATGTCGAAGTGGATGTAGCCAACATTGTAGAATTGCTCACGGCCGATTACTGTAGGTAGCCGCAGCCGTACCAGCTGCTCCACCTGTACATGGTGAGTAGCTCGAATCGACTCATAGGGAGGCCTACAATCGGTATGAGCTGTACTACAAAGGTATACCAATGTGTTGATGAGAGAGGGAGCTACTAAGGAGGGCTCTCCCACCCACACTGATATTTCTAGGCTCCCTATACGCCCAACCTCGCAGTCACTAGTGCCTAACCTAGTTAGTCATTTTTTGGCTCCCTATACGACCAACCTAGTTCAGTTATTATTGTCAGGTTGGTCAGTACTGACCAACCCACCTTAGTCTTTTTATTTCCAGGGAGAGCCACTGAGTGGTCATGACAGGTGGCCCCAACTAGTGGTATACAAATACAACACACCAATGATGAACCTAGGTTAGCCACTACTGACTGACCCCTCGGTCATTTTTGAATATAACTTTGCCATTATGACTAACACTCATATGACCAACCTAGGATAGTCTGTACTGACTAACCCTTTCAATCTATGGATTTTTAGTGCACTCTTCTCTCATCACCAATGTACACTCTGCACATCTCTGTGCGAATCAGTACATTCAGGTGCGGCAGTACACAGTAGCTACAGCCATTACACTGATAGTCTTTAGGCTCCAGAACTTATTAGTCAATAATATCTAACCTAGTTAGTCATTTTCTGGCTACCTATACGACTAGCCTAGGTTAGTTAAAGTGGCATTCTCACCGAGCGTTTCCCACTCACAATTCTAGTACTGTTCTAGTCTGCTTTGTGGTAAGTGCGAGTGGTGAGAATGCCCCTTTAATACTGTTAGTCTTCTCTATTTCAATGAGTGTAAGTCCTTTTGAGTAAGGCGTCAGTCATATTATTGTTTTGCCTCAGTCATTTTCGAATAGCACTTGGTCATGTCGGACAAATATGCCTGTGAATAACATGGGATAGCCATGACAGACTAAGGGTCGAGGCATTTAGATTATCAGTGGACATATGATTCACTAGAGACTATGGGTGGAGGCATTTAGATTATCAGTGGACATGTGATTCACTAGAGACTATGGGTGGAGGCATTTAGATTATCAGTGTACATGTGATTCACTAGAGACTATGGGTGGAGGCATTTAGATTATCAGTGTACATGTGATTCACTAGAGACTATGGGTGGAGGCATTTAGATTATCAGTGTACATGTGACTCACTAGGGACTATGGGTGGAGGCATTTAGATTATCAGTGTACATGTGACTCACTAGGGACTATGGGTGGAGGCATTTAGATTATCAGTGTACATGTGACTCACTAGGGACTTTGGATGGAGGCATCTAGAGTATCAGTGTACATGTGATTCACTGGGGACTTTGGGTGGAGACCTCACTGAGGACTTGTACACCCCCTTCTACCTTAACGTTATAGCAGATCTATATCAGTCACTCGTCTAGGTGCTGACTTAAAGTAGCAGGTTCCCTCTAATATTGCTGCCTGCGGCACATCAGTGATACTGAGCCTAGGTGTGGCCTAAGGGTATTGACCCCGTGTGTAGGTTCTACCACTCTCTGGTTATTATATATAGCGAAGAAACGGAAGGGGACCTGTTCCAAAGACTACTGTGTGTATACTGTCACCTGTAGTCTCCTGAAATATTGGCTCTGCTCTCGTAATGCAAACTCGTTCCTCGTTCGTTAGAGTATGGTACCAAGTTACAATCGCGGGATGTTCCAAACGCAGAACTTCATGGCGATGCATATGGAACTACCAGAATTATCGCTATTGGACCTATAGTACATTTGGAGTTGGAGAACACTTGAGATAATGGTATGTGCCTTTGGCATTGCCAAATTAGCTCTTAAAAGGAAAACTCAAATAGTATACCAAAGACCACCATACAGTGTTCATATTGAACCTTAAAATACGTCCATTTATACTGTAAACCAACAGTGGATACTTCTGTCAGTGCACCAGGAGTCAGCCGGAATACTAGATTTACGACAGCATATTACATATTAATGTCACAAAGCCTGCAGCAAAAGGATTACCTGAGAAACTGGTGTAAGGATTACCGCTGGAGTAACTATATTTACATGGCAAGGATATGTGAGTACTAAAATTACAGTCAGAAGGGAAGTACCTCTCATCCAATAGACAAAATCTCTACTAAGAGAGAACCCCCAGCAAATACTCCAAGTTTAATCTCACCAGAGTTCGCACACTGACACACATTACTCGAGTCCAAATCAACTCAGACGCACTCCTTCAATTTGATTGAATCGTGATGTGTGGCCCTAAAGAACCCACCCCCGCCGCCCCAGTCAGAGCTCTGCCTCCTCTCAAAGATCAAGCACGCCATTGTATTTATTCACCGAGCGAGGTAATTAAGGTAATTAATTGGCGGTTTTCTGGCTAATTAACTGAGGACAAAGGCAGTGGTGAGGGGCTGTGTTGGACTAGAGCGGCGTGTGAGGCAGCAGGGACAATGTACCACAGGAGGTCCAAGGGGGAGAAGCGGTCAGCTGATCAACAGGTACGTCTTATGTGGTGTATTATTTTCCCCTTTAAAGTGGCTGTATCCGATTATTTCTCAAATTCTAAATCATACTTAAATGTTTTCCAAATACTGAAAGAGTATAATATTTACAGAATAGGGGTACTACCCAGTGGGCATAAAATTCTGTTCAACATTGAATCAACATTAAATCAACATTAAATCAACTTTGACAACCAGATCTCAATGTTGATTCAAAACTCTGTGCCCACTGGGTATACTCCTGTATATAAACTTGTAAGGTGGAGCCTCTATCATATTGCGAACTTATATGTAAGTAGTATAGAGAGACTTGGTTCAGTAATAGGCAATACGTGTAAGTAGTATAGGCAGAGTAGAGTTTAAACCACACTGTGAATAGTTAGTGTACATAGCTACACAGTAGAATCTACTGTAGAATGGAGTTACAGTTGAATTTACTGTAGATTTACAGTAGATTCTACTGTTTACAAACTGTACACCTACAAAAAATGCAACCAACTTTTGACAGTGCAGGCAGTCAGCATCATAGTGTTCTTCCTTATTCACTTCATATTCCATATACATCCCCCGCACTGGCTACAGTAAGCCTATAGCCGCCTGTAAGTAGAATAGGGAGAGTGGTCTCAGTAACGGGCAATACGTGTAAGTAGTTTAGGCAGAGTGGAGTTTGAACCAGGCAGTTAGCATGAAGTCACCTTCCTACTTACTTTATAATCCATAGTCACCCTCTGCAAACCTGCTTCAGACATTTTGAGAGCCGAAAGATGATAGAACAGGGCGCAGTGACGACACTCGAGTCCTTTTATTCTCATATATGCGCTATATGCTATGCCGCGGTGGCTGTATTCTACAAGGATCGACTTCCCTTTGTAAAGAGTCATTCAGACGGTTAGTGGGTGTCTACACAATTAAAGTGTGGGTAGTAGTATCAATAGAGAGAGCTTTAGTGGAAAAGGATATATTACGTACAAGTATATGTGGCAAAGTTCTGTGCTTTGGCCACAAATATCGACCAGGCCTTTTGTACTTCATCAGACGGCACAAAATGAAGCTCCACCTGCTATTATACCTTTTACTGTACTTTTACCGTGTGATCATACCATGCTCCATAATGAGATCACAGACCCCTGTGGTAGATGAGGGCAAAGTAATACTGTATTTGTATAGTGGGACCCAGGGTATCACATATATCATTATACCCTTGAATAGGAAGTCTTTGATAATATACCTTTTGTGACATGCATTCAGAGAGATCATTGACTTCAGATTAACCATTTAACCCTTTAAGGACAGATGCTGCTACAAGACTACATTTGTCGGTATAATACACTCAATGCAGCCCTGGTGAGTAATTCGCCGGTGCTGCATTGGTGCATCATGTCGACCCTCCGGAAGTGTCTCAACTCTGTAGGGTCGGCATGATGCTTGAATGCAGCCCTGGCGAGTTACTCACCAGGGCTGCATTCATGTATCATGACGTCCATGGGCATAATACATTAAGGTATCATGCCGCCCTTAAAGGGTTAAGGACCACATAGCACTTTAATATATTGCACCCTTTTTCAGCACTACCTTTACACCCTCGGCGAGTAACTCGCCAGCGCTCCTTTCAAACATCATGTAAGGTTGACACAACCCCGAGGTCTTGACATGATGCGTGAATGCAGTCTTAACTCGCAACAGCTGCATTCAGGCATCATGTCGACACAGGGCATATCACATATAAAGCAGTATGTTGTCCTAAAGGGTTAACTAAGGGCAGGGGTATACGCTGTATACGTACAGCTGGGATGAGCGTTTCGATTAGCAGTCTGCATGCTTGACTTGGTGCTCGATGGAGCACTACTTAGTGATTTAGTGTGCTTAACCCTTTCATCGTCATGATGCATGAATGCAGCTCTGGCGAGTAACTCGCCTGGGCTGCCTACATGCATCATGCCAAGCCTCTGGAACTGTATCAACCCTGTAGGGTCACCATGATGCTTGAATGCAGCCCTGGCGAGTTACTCGCCACAAGGGCTGTATTCATGCATCATGATGATAAAGGGGATGATGCATTAAAGCACTGTGCGGCCCTTACAGGGTTAAGGCCCGTTGGAGCGCGGCTGATGCACCAACTCAGGCCGTGTAGGGGGCGCTGGGGGCGGTGTCTGGGAACAGATGATAAGGATATTGATAGAAACAAGATGAAAAACTTCTTGACTCTTTTACGACATTATAGTGCTTTAAGCTTAGAGCAACATTTTTAATGCGCCAACGCAGCGCTGGTTGGTAACCTGACGACACTGCATTGCTGCATCATGCCGATCCTGTAGGAAATATGGATGGTCGGCATGATGCAGTTATGCTGCACTGGCAATTTACTAACCAGTGCTACATTCATGTGTCACGCCGACAGAGGATATAGCACATTAAAGCACTATGCGGCCCTTAAATGGTTAAAGGGATCGGCGATGAAGGCTAGTATGATTGATCAGTTACCGTAATCTAGGATGGAGGCAGGTTTTGGCTCTAGTCTAACAATGATAGGTCTTGTTAACAAGCTTTAGGCCACCTAAAAAAGAAATTGTTTATCATCACCCGGCAGTGAGAAATATGACGAGGGCGTTTTTTATTTAATTTTTCTTTATTTTACTGGGGCCTAAAATATATAGCGAAATTGAGACTTTTCACGCAGAATTTTCACAATTTAGTAGTTAAGATTATATTGATCCGCAAAAGTTGTTATAATGCCGGTTATTCCCAGCTAACTGCATCACTGAGAGTCTAAGCTTTAATTTGATACCAAATATGCCAATATTTGTCAATATTTGATGGATTTTTCATTAAAGAAATCTTTAAAAAAAAAAAAAAAGTTTTCCCGAAATCACGATTTTCATGATGTGCGCGGTGATGAGAAACACTTTTTTTTTTTGAGTGGCCTTAGCTACAGCAATGGGCTCCGTTCCCCTCCGTCCGCCTCTCCACCTGCCTACACTTGGTCCCACAGTCTCGGACAATACAAACCTAACCTGTGGAGGGTAAGAAATGTGTCTCGGTAACTTTACATATTGAAAGCTTCTCTTTAAACTATATCACTGATCATTGCCAACATCAATGGGGACCAAATATGAAATACATGTAGAGACAATATATAAACACCTTCCTGGGCTCAAACAAAGATTGCATATCAGGAAAGACGGAATCTGTACAGATAATCTTTCGTGGTGTGTCCGACTCTCAATGTGTATTAGGGTACGCAACAAGAGGGTATACAACACTACACTGAAAAAGTAAACTTGTCTCCACACTCGTCTAAGTGACGGTCATAAAATAAACGAGTCAAAAGTTGTCTAACCTATCAGGTCACCATCCCACAAATAGAATCTGGAGCTGGCAAATGTTGGGTTTTGGGCTGGCACATGCCAAGTGGGTCTTCTATCTCCAGCTAGAAGACCCGCTTCCTTGTCACTTAGACAAGTTTTTGCCTCGTTTATTTTATGACCGTCACTTGGAAGAGTCTGGAGACAAGTTTATTTTTTGAGTGTAAATGGAGGTTGTCGGCTTGGGGAGGAAATGGGCAAGGACGGGGGACGATATTCAAGCAGTAGGAAGTGTGAAAGTGACATAGTAAGATGAAAGGGAGAAACAATCAGTCATAGGGGAGAGAAAAGTATGGTAGAAGTGATACTAGTGTTATTTTTCTATTGGGCCAAAAAAAAAGAAGGTTTGTATCATGTCACCCGACGGACCCTACCAAAACAGGGCCGACCCTAGGTTTTTTTATGCAATTCTGAAGAAATTTCCATATTTTCACCCTTTTTGGGTCAGATTTTGAGAGGTTGGCTAGTACTTTCATGTTAAAAAAAAAGAGTTAAAAAAAAATCCGACCTACCGACCCTACATTTTCTGACCATGTTACCTGAAACAAACTTTTTTTTTTGGCCTTGTCACAGAGTTTTATTAGTATACCACTCTTCCCCCATACAGACCGATACACAGACACACACTGAGCGGCTCATACTAATGCTTCATTACGAGATGTTAACCCGTTAAGAGCCACATAGTGCTTTAATGCACACTGTTCTTTGGTTGACACGATCCATGAATGTAATGTATCCCTTGCTAGTGACTCACGGTTGAAGATTTCACCCATTCCCAAAGGGTTCCAATGGTACACCTATGCAGCTTCGGCGAGTCACTCACCTATGCTGCATTGGTGCATCATGACAACCAATGCATATGAAGCCATGGGGCATCATGCTGTCCTTAAAGGGTTATGGTACTTGGGGAGGACCGTGTAAGCGGGAGGAGAGGACGTGCCCGGCCTACATCACGTGACCTACCTACCACGTGACCGGGCTGTGAGCCGGGTGGGGAGCAACTCACAGAGCGGGAATGTATGGGTCTGTATGGTGCCGAAATATGCACGCACAGGTTAGCTCTCCCACGTGAGAGGACAAACGTTTAGAGCGTTATCTTAATAAGACTATTAAGACAGTCTTAATAGTCTTGACGATAATAGCAAATTGTATGATCTAAGGATCTGGGTGGGTCTGGGTCATATTAAGACTGATGTACACACATGGTATCCATAATTTAGAGAGTGCCCCCCGGGCCTATATCACGTGGTTTAACCAGGTCAAATCCAGGCCCTGTGTGCTGTTTAAACTTTAATCAGAGACGCACACAGTCCCCCCCCCCCCCTTCCCGGCACAGGGTGGCTCTATCTGTCAGATTATGTAGAAGGTAAGGTGGTCACTTCAGGAACTATCTTTAAGACCATTACGACTGTCTTTATAGTCTTATTAAGATAACGCTCTAAACGTTTGTCCTCTCACGTGGGAGAGCTAACCAGTCTGTGTATGAAATATAGGAGATTCTGAAATGGAAAGAAATACGTTTTTGGTATGCTAATCATTGGAACAAGATTATATCATTGTCTAGGAAGAAGATCTTTATATATACGTTTCCGGATTAAATTCTTCGTCGCAGACATGAGACAGAAGACGTTTAATGAAGTACATTTCAGAAATTAATTGACGTGAGTGGAATAGAAGCGGGCCATAAACCTACCCTGCCACACGCCTCACACCGCCTGCCAGACTGCTGTATGCAAATGTGTACATCTCTAAACCTGTAAGGATAGCCTATTTTTAATAAATGATTTTCTTCGGTCGTCATGCTGCAGGATTTATGCATCATGCTGATCCTTCTGGGGTGATACACTCTTGAAAGGGTCGATATGATGCACCAATGCAGCACCGGCCAGTTACTCGCCAGGGCTGCATTGGTGCATCATGACGACAAATGTCATCTTTCAGAGACATGCGTCCTTAAAGAGTTAAGCAAATGTGTACATTCCTAACTCTTTAAGGATAGCATATCTTTAGTACACGGCTTCCTTCGGTCGCAGTAGGATTCATGCATCATGCTTACCCCACGTGGATAATACACTCTTAAAAAGGTCGATATGATGCACCAATGCAGCGCTACAGAATTGCCCCCCAGCGCTGGTATCGAGCGTTATTATGATAAATACCTATTAATTGTTAATGCATCATGTGTACGTCCTTAAATGTATAAATCAGCCGTCAGCAAGGTAACATAAAGCTGCAGCTCCAATCCGTATAATAAAACAAGGACCAGAGCAAATACCTCCCCATAACATCTCGGATTACAATCCCATATGGGATTAATAACACCCCCTGCTAATAACTCAGTCATAAAGGGGGCGATAAAAGGGGAATTACTCACATTTCTCCCTTTGCTGAGCTGCTTGGAGTACTCGCGTTTCTTGTGTGAGCGGCTCGGGTGGCTCCTCGTGGTGCTGCTCTGCCCCCCCCCCCCCGCCACCACTATTTGCTAGGGTGGATGTGTCTAAAGGATTACCATTACACTTTATTACCTCCTTGTGCCAGCTACCGGGGAGGACTCGCCCTTCTTGTACTATAAGATAGAGGTCCCGATGGTGCCTGAACTCAGCATTATTCTAGTTTGAAGAGCGTTAAGCGCTGATCAAAGCCTATGCAGCTAACATGTGATAATTGCAGCCTTGCACTTCTGTGCTCCCTGTTGCTTCCCAAGCCCATAGTCAGAGGGGGGTAGGTATAGGCTACCCATGTCTACCCCTCATAGACCCGTAGAGCAAGAATAGCACACGTTTTGGAGCCTCAGAGACCGGCCTTAACCAATTTTAAGGCTTGACTTTTTAGGCTGAAGATCCGGACAGGGACCTGCATACCCAGTTAGTCTTTGGGGATTTATTTTCCCAAGCTGTACATTAATTTAGACTTCTCAGACCTCCACCAATCCCCAATGTTGGTAGCATCACACCCACGGCCATCTCTCACCCAGAGCTGCACCATCCCGTGGTAATGGTACACCAAACACAGTACAGCTCTAACTGTGTGTGGAGCAGCTTCCCGAGCAGCTCATAAAGCACTGAGCAGCTCATTGTCCTACCAATAAGGCACCGGGAGCCCGGGGGGCACTCCCTATCATTTCTAGAGTAACTATGGTGAGCTGGTTTAGAAGTGACCAGTAGCCTTAATTAAAACCTTTATAAAAGACCAAATAGGTAAGTATAATGTAGTGTAGGTATAATGTAAAAGGCTTAATTGCCTTTATTAATGTCCGCTAATGGGAACAGATGCTGGTGTATGTATAATACGGTCTTGCAGGCGAAGCATACCTGCCAGGATAAATAAATGAAATAAATGAAATTCAAATCAAATGAAGTTTGGGACCTTTATCACGGGAAGTAATTCAACAAAATAGCACCCTATTCACGGAATCTGAGGAGAAACACATATTCTATTTAGGGGGGACTGAGGAGAAATGTCCTTATGAAGATATGATTAATTAAAATAGCCCATAAAAGGTAGGGCTTACCCTTACCTTTTACACATTATGACCAATGCTTAGGGAGTGCCCCCCCCCCCCGGGGCACTGGGAGCGGATTAGGTACCCCATCTCTATTGGCCATAGCACTTCGGTATACATGTTCATTGCCAGTGCGCGTTTGTCCAACACTGGGAAAATAGCTTTGTCTGTATTAGACCTGGAGAATTCATATATGGGTCGGATCGAAAAAATATGCTGATCTGGGGGTACATAAGGACAAAACACAAAATTCACAATTTCACTTAAAAATTTTATTTTCCTGAAAGGGTAGCATCTTGGCTCCCTGAAACCGCCGTGGAACTCTGTTTCGCCCAAGAATGCAGTTTTTATTCACCGTAGACCACATGCTACCCTAACACCGAGGCGTCTGTGACGTTAATGAATAGTGCACTGCAAGAAACTCTTTTAAAGTGACCTAGGTATTCCAAATTTATGGTCCTAGTTGGCTGACTAGGTACCATTAATCCTGGGAAATTTCAAAGCTGTAAGTCGTAAATAAAAAAAATTGTGGCACTTTCAATTATGTTGAAAATATTAAAATCCTAAGCATTCTGTAACACTTTACCAACTTTAGCCTAGTTTCCTTAATCTTGCTTTGTTTACCATTAAAATTACTGTCTAATGTCTTTAGTACATCTAGTTGCCAAAGCAATAGGTTTTAGGTGTGAGTTTCCGACTGATTGGTCACACTAGTGTGTGCAACATGGTACCAAGTACCCAGTTAACGTCACAGACGCCTCGAGTTCCACAGTAATAAACTAGATTGGTCACAGAATCATTAAAAGTGTTTAGAACATCTTAATACATTACACACATGTACAGAACAGGTTGGTGCATTGTTTAGAACCTTAATGGAAACATTTTTACAATTTTTTGAGTATGCGCTCAGTCTTTAAACAAAAAAAATTCACTTTTTTACCGTGTGTCGGCACGCCCAGCACCACACCATCAAAATATTTACATTACAATGGAACCTCCTGGGCTCTATTCTACAAGGCAAGTTTACCTGTTTACAACCATTTAAAACAGTAATAAAGACCCTTCTAGCACTAGCAGGGCCATACTAGCTGTCTGGCTAAACCCATACATTTACTAGGTTAACGTCACAGACGCCTCGGATATCTCTACCATAACAGTACTTTACTAGAACGGTCACACAGCCATCAGAAGTGTTATAGGCCTCCTCGTCTTCTCTCTTCTTGCGGGCCCGACTTTCCGCCTTGCGCTGTGCGCCCGTCTTTACCATTCCAGGCGCCCGCTTCGGTTGTACCATACTGCAAAGTAGACAACAATTTATGATTATTTAAGGGAATTTCAGAACTTTTAAATAAATTTGCAACATGAATGATAATTGCTAATTATTGGCAAATGTTCACTTAAGTTGATTGTATAATTAGACACAGGTGTATAGCAAAAGCATGGAGGATTTTGAGCACATCAGACAAACAGAAGTGGGTCTGCCCCAGCATTTAAGCAAAAACAGCCGGGGGACACAGAAGTTGGAAAAAAAAGTTTTAACTACTGCCAATACACCTTACTGGCTCTTTAGATATATAGTAGGGGCATGCTGTCTAAAAATATGGAGAGGTTGGGTGCAGGGGAACTACTACTTCCATTCAATTAACTGCTTTCGAGGCGTCTGTGACGTTAATGAAATGACTTATAAATATATGTAAACTTTGATAAATAAAAACATTTCTTGGTCAGGGCATTAGCTTACATGCCCCTGAAGCATGGTACGAAGTTACATTGTTCAAATCGATCAAATAGTCACTGTACAGTGACAATTTCATTTTCGTCGGAGGCGTCTGTGACGTTAACCCGAAAATGCATAAATTGGCTTGCAGTGGCCAGAAAAGGAGTACCAGCGTAAATATAGCCCACCAACATGATGAGGGGACTTAGTAGGAAGAGAATTACCCATAATATATTAAGTTCAGATAGCTTTCAGCTGAGTGAGAGTGCATTTTCTGACTGAAAATCCAAAAAATTTCCAAAATATTTTTTTAAAAGGCATGAAACATAGCCTTAGATACATGGGATTGCTACTAAACTGCATAGAGGCATAGAGGAACATCTATTCTATTGAATCAAGTTGATATGTACACTCAGGGAACGATAGCCAGAATGATTTTTCGCCGAGCCCGCATTAACGTCACAGACGCCTCCGCCGAGGGTGCACCGGTTAGAAATTGCGAAAACTAACATGCCGGCATCCATGACATTAATAAGCGAGCACTCGAACGAAAATAAACGATCAAGTCTACCTAAAATATACTGTTCTAAACGAAAATAAGTGTATCAGCGCGGGCCTTGTTGCAAAATGAATCAAAATATAACATATTTTAGTCCGATCCCTTACCTTTCTCGGTGGAAATAGCTGAAAAAGAACTCTGAATTGTTGGTTTGGGAGTCGCTCCAGCAAGATCAGACACTTCTTTGCTCGCCGAAACAGTACCCGGATGTGCGCCACTTCCGGTGGGTAACAGGAACGCCGACCTCGTTCCCACGCCAAATTTTGGGTTAACGTCACAGACGCCTCCGCAAAGTATAAATACCCCTCCCGCGGTGCCTGTTCGGTACATATCGAATCAAATGCTGTTGAGGATCCTCAAATACAACCCAATAGAGTACACAGGGTACAAGAAATATATATAAAAGCATAATTAAACGCTGAAAAGGCTATAATGCTTGGAGGCGTCTGTGACGATAACTCGAGTTCCAATACACTATATTGCCCATAAGGGAGAGTAAAAGTGGGCGTGGCTCAAATTTTTTTTTACCATGAGCTCACCCATTGGGAGGCTCTAGATTGCTGGTAGTAAGGATATTTAGTGAATACTATTAATAAAGATATAGGCCCTTTTATTAACGTCACAGACGCCTCCGAAACATGTAGTTGCTACATTTGAAGGTCACTGTTGACAAATTTGCTTGGGATATGAAAGTGTAACGAGCTGATTTGTTCACATAACATATATAGCTACTAGGAAATGCTGTTTAGTGATAGTTTTTGATGTGTCAGTTGACATGAGGGCCTTGTTAAACATGGATAATTAGCTAAAAAACATGGATTTTAGCCATTTTTCAACTTTGGAGGCTCATAAATCAGCAAAAAATCATCGTATATGCAAAATTATAATTTTTTCCGAAAGCCTAGAGTATGCCCTCTTATGAAAAACCAACAAAGACCATACTGGTGAATGTATTTTTATTCTGTGGCTCTTGCAAAGCAGAAAATCCCCCAAAACCCAGATCAGCATCTTTTTTCGATCCGACCCATATATTGTAGTGAAAGGTTATATATAGTGCGGCGATAGTAGAATATATAGGGGGTGTTTGGTGAGGGGTAACCCACACTGTACTGCCCTAAATGATGACCTGTATATCCCCGGTAATGTACCTAGACCGAAATGAAGGTAATCTATAAGTAGCTTACGTGGGATTATCCCTGATGATAACTAGGGTGACCTACATAGGTATTGACCCCTTGGGCTGCTCTGATAAAAAAAGGTCATTCAGACTCAGCTGAACCTGAAACTAAACTAGCATGTTCTGCTACCCGCACACAGTGTGACTGGTCTGTATAGGTTCTTAATTCTTTGAGGGTTTCATACTGTTTTAATGTGCTGTATCCTTGGTCGTCATGATGCAGGACCAGTCGACCCACCACGGCTGCATTATTGCATCATGACGACCCCTTTGGAATTGTATCGAACCTGTAGTGTCGGCATGATGCTTGAATGCAACAGTAGGAAGTTACTCGCCAGAGCTGTATTCCTGTATCTCGACGACAAATAGTATACCGGTAGTGCATAAATGGGTGCACTAAATGATTAACATGCATTTAGATCTATGAGCTCTCGTCTGGCCAAATGACTTCTCTCCATAGGTAGACCATCTCTCTGACATGAGATACTCCCTCCCCCTCTTACTGCTCATGAGGCCTGACAATCAGACCATGAGCTGCTCCTCCCACCCTGAGCTGCCCCCTTACACTGCTCCCCTCACCCTGAGCTGCTCCTCTCACCCTGAGCTGCTCCCCTCACCCTGAGCTGCTCGCCTCACCCTGAGCTGCTCCTCTCACCCTGAGCTGCTCCCCTCACCCTGAGCTGCTCCCCTCACCCTGAACTGCTCCCCTCACCCTGAACTGCTCCCCTCACCCTGAACTGCTCCCCTCACCCTGAACTGCTCCCCTCACCCTGAACTGCTCCACTCACCATGAGCTGCTCCACTCACCCTGAACTGCTCTCCTCACCCTGAACTGCTCCACTCACCATGAGCTGCTCCCCTCACCCTGAGCTGCTCCTCTCACCCTGAGCTGCTCCCCTCACCCTGAGCTGCTCCCCTCACCCTGAACTGCTCCCCTCACCCTGAACTGCTCCACTCACCCTGAACTGCTCCCCTCACCCTGAACTGCTCCCCTCACCCTGAACTGCTCCCCTCACCCTGAACTGCTCCACTCACCATGAGCTGCTCCACTCACCATGAGCTGCTCCCCCCACCCTGAACTGCTCCTCTCACCATGAGCTGCTCCCCTCACCCTGAACTGCTCCCCTCACCCTGAACTGCTCCACTCACGATGAGCTGCTCCCCCCACCCTGAACTGCTCCTCTCACCATGAGCTGCTCCCCTCACCCTGAACTGCTCCCCTCACCCTGAACTGCTCCACTCACCATGAGCTGCTCCACTCACCATGAGCTGCTCCCCCCACCCTGAACTGCTCCTCTCACCATGAGCTGCTCGCTATGCTGTGCACGTCCTGCCGCTAGGTGGCAGTCGGTGTAGGAGCTCCTGTATTCTGTTTGTATACTGGGGGGGGGCGTGTTCTGGGGAGGTTGGGGCTTATAGGGACCCCTGCCTGCACCTGTATCTACTGATAAGTGTGTAATGGTGTAGCAGCTACGCTGTAATGGTCTTATATAGCGGCCACATGGGCATAGTGATAGGGTTTGAAAGGGAGTGAAGTGACAGTGGAATCTGTTACCTTCAGAGTCCATTGTCTATTCATTAAGTACTGTGAGGGACAGGACGATGTTTCAATGCCTGGCTTCATGGCTATTATTCTGCTCTCATATGATACCCTGATGCAGTGAGTATTTCACTGACACTGCTCGGTGCATCATACTAGGTGCAGCAAAATAGGACCAGCATGATGCTTTAAATCAGCACTATAGTCAAGACCGGAGAATTTGGCGAGACTCCCCTCTAAGAGGTCGTAATCCTCAATTATAGGTGTTGGCTCATTAACATGAAATACCATCACCTCACAGCTTGTAAACAGCCCATTTAAATATTCATTTAAGAGCAACTGACCCTAATCTGACAATCACACTCTCAGACATCACCGGTTTATAGTGTTCATTTATGAGAGATAGTGGACCCTGGGGGTGATAAAGATTACCACAGGACATTTAGGGGTACTCCCTCCTGGAAGGGTTACACTCTCCTAATGACCCCCTGCAGTTTTATCAATTTAGTTTCTCTTTGGCGGCTTCGCCAAATTCTCCGGTCTTGACTGTATCGACTTACTCACCAAGCATGTCCACCCTGCAGGGCCAATACCGTCCTGAGGGTCAGCATCATTTATGACTGCAGCCTTGGCGAGTAGGGATCACGACTAGACCCACTAGTTCGAGGGGTCAACATTTTGAATCGGTGAGCGTAGGCCATTTGAAGCATAGTAATGCACTGGCGCTTTTTGGCTCAAAACAGGTTACAATTTTTTGACCCCCTCCCCCAAAGAGGGGTCGAAATCTTTTACACCCCCCTGGTCAAAGGGGTCGACAATTCTTGCCCCTCCCTCACTGTTGTTAAAAAATGATCACTCCCTTAGAGGGTTAAAGGTAGAGTCTGGTACTGACAGACTGCAGGACATCCCCGGGGGGGTCACTGAGTCTTTGAGGGTAGATAGCAACTGCCGCCCTACAGCCCTACTTTTCAGAGGTTGGGAGATTTGACCGCCCTACTTTTCAGAGGTTGGGAGATTTAACCACCCTACTTTTCAGAGGTTGGGAGATTTAACCGCCCTACTTTTCAGAGGTTGGGAGTTTTGAGGACAGCTGGATGGGCTATTGCAAGCTTATGTCTCATACAATTTTGTACAAATTCAATTTTATTGAGCCATTATAGCAAGAAAACTAACTCAATTTAATGTCATGATTTTAACCACCCTAATTATCAGGGCCTTGACGACATCTGACCGCCCCCCTTTTTGGAATCTAATGAAAATTCACCGCCACCGCTTTTCAGAGTCGTGCTGCAGTGGTTGTCCAATAAATGGGAGAGTGCCCCCCCCCCGGGAGGACATCCCAGCACTGATACCAGACGCCCCCCCCCCCCCCCCGACACACTCACTGGGATATATTTGGCTCAGGACAAAATTAAATCAACAGTTGGATTCAGCCCCCTCCATCACCTCCCCCGGCCACCCTGTTGGGGATTTCACGGGGGGCCGGGGGTCCTCTGTGGCCCCTAACTGAGTGAGCCGCGACTACAAATTGAGGAATTAGGGGGTCGGGCTGAGGACGTTAAAACCCCACTTGTGTCCACACTGAGTCTGGCAGGATGGGCTGGGGGAGGCAGATAGGGTACGGAATATATCAAAGACTCTGGGTGGGGTGACTGCAGTGCCACTGTGGTTGTAGCGGTAGGTAGGAGAACTATAGGATGTAGCTCTGTTGGGCGCTATTCACCAATTTGCGCAGAATGCCAATATTGACATCCTGCGCAGCGCAATTTGTAGATAGTGCTGGATCGGCGCTGCGCAGAATACCAATCTGCGCGGAATACAAATTTGAGGGAATGTGCGAGTACCTGTTTCATTTGTAAGTCGTTTAATCAAATGACCCCAAATTAGTTGAAACATAACAGCGGCAGTATGATGAATGATAGATAGTATACATTCATCCCTGGAAATAGGCAAAGACGCAATAATCTTCATCTATATTGATCAAATGACTTGATTACAAACTCGCATCTATTTGTATACTGCGCACTGCCGATTGGCATTCTACGCCGATTGGTGAATAGCTCTGTCAGGCAGCAGACGGTAGGGAACAGTAAAGCTGGAGAATAAATAGTACTGTGGCAGTTAAGTAAATGTTATCTGGTCTACTCAAAGGTTTCCCCAACATGATACGGCTGGGTGTCTACAACCCTTGGGAAGAAGCTGCATAGAGCATTCATGCATCATGCCTTTTGTCATCATGATGCATGAATGCAGACCTGGTGAGTAACTCACCAGGGCTGCATTCAAGCATCGGGATGACCCTACAGGGTTGAGGCACTCCCGGAGGGTCGGCATGATGCACCAATGCAGCACCAGCGAGTTACTCTTCGCAGCTGCATTGTCGCATCACGACAAATGTCATCTTTTAGCGACATCTGTCGTTAATGGGTTAAACGGTTAACGTGGAGAATAGTGATGGGTACACTGTGCTCTGTCTATTCTGTACCCCCCCTCCCTCTACCTCTGACCACCACAGGCTTAAACTGAATAGCACCCTTATGCTTGGAGTATACGACTGTATATAGGAAAAGGTATGACACGGCTAGACACCCATCATCTTTATACTCTAGATGGCCCTACTGTACTATGGGTTTGGCCATACAGGGTATCATCATCTAGCTACTAATATATAAACTGCTTAGTCCACCATCATCTTTAGACTTCAGATGGTGCAACCAGTCTATACCCAAATACATGGTACAGAAGGGCCATCTAGTGTATAAAGATGATGGGCGTCTAGCTGTGTCATACCTTGTGGTATATACAGTCATCTACTCTCTGTATAGGCAGGTTGGTCAGTTTAAGCCTGTGCTGACCACTGTTGCACTGATCGCCTCCTGACGCTGATGTATCCAGTTAGTGCATGCATCTGACTGACTGAGGCAAGTGGGCACCGGGAAAATACACAATCTCCAGGGGGCAGATATTTCGCTCGGGACTGCGGCCCGGACTTCACCTCTGCAAAAACCTTACTCCATGCTTCGCATATGGACAGATTTTGTCCATTGCGCACTTTCTTAAAATATACAATTTCCTATCTATGATTCGATTCAAATATTTGTAGGAAGGTCTGAACATGAATTTCTAAAACTTACAGACATATTGGTTTTGTTTTTGTGGTGGAATTTGTTGATTTTCCTAGGAACTATTTTGGCGTAGGGATATAAGCAGTGTGTGAAGCGGATAGGAGAGCAGGAAAGTAGTACACTTTCCCAGACCTTTTCCACAGGAGAGTTCTTAGGTTTTGGCAGAGATAGAAAGTGACTGGGGGGAGCGGAAGTCTCTGCCGGGGAGATTGGGAAATACAGTACAATTACTGTAGGAAAACTGGGCCTGAAATCTGGAGTTAGCCCATCAAAGATGGCGGATTGTGACCAAACAATGCTTAACAGATTTTGTACATTCGTAGCCCATCAAAGATGGCCGATGGTTACCAAACAATGCTCAACAGATTTTGTACTTTCGTAATGTAAATACTTGATATGCTTACATGATAGTTGGTGTAATCTTAGTTTATGTATATGTGGTCATGTAGGCAATTGCTAGCCTCATTAAATCAATGCAATAACAGAGAAATCAGCCTGAAATAAAGATTGAAGACTAGGCTAACTCTGTTGATATGACTAGCCTCAGTATGTAGTTAGCCTAGTCATCCATATCATAAAAACATTATTTCCTTATCCTACAGACCATCATATCCCCAAACCATTAGAGCACTACATAATACATGGCCATAGCCACCAACACATAACCTTACAATGTTCAACTCCCTATAGATACTGTGCAATCACCCCCTGTAGTTTTGCTTACAAACACAGTCATCCACCATTACAGAAGGGCTAACTCCTCAGTGTTCCTACAGTGACAATGGGACATATGGTGATCGATCAGAGACAGCAGTTGTGAGGGGAGAGGCGAAAAGCAGCATAGAGAAAACACTGATCATTTAAGGGCCGCATAGTGCTTTAATGCAGTACGCCCAAAGAGCAAGGAACAGTATGTTTTGCTCTTTGGTATGCCGTTGGTCGTCATGTTGCATGAATGTAGTGCGGGCGAGTTACTCGCCGGACTGAGGACATTATAGCAAAATCTGACTGTTAAATGATTAAAATAGCTATTGATTTCACCAACATCCAGCAGACAAGCATGGCATCCTTTATAGTAAGCTTGCAGTGAATCACTGTTCTTTTTACGAATTCCTCTTGATGGTGTGATGGCAGTGCATGTTAGGGCAATACATTGGGAGGGGCTTAGAGCACAGGGCCACACACTGAAGGGGCATTTTCCTGCTCTAAAAGGTCACGCACCCACAGGAAACCACACAACATGACCACCCACCCAGGTATGCTGACGGCTTCCTCTACATCCAACTGCCATTTTGTAACAGAGATGACGCCATTTAGGCTGAGTGTCTCTCTGTACAGAGACGGTCATCGTTAGCTACTGGCAGATGAGGTATGATGATTACACTCAAAAAGTAAACTTCCAAGTGACGGTCATAAAACAAATGAGTCAAAAACTCGTCTAAGTGACAAGGAAGCGGGTCTTCTAGCTGGAGATAAAAGACCCACTTGGTATGTGCCAGCGCAAAACCTGACATTTGCCAGCTCCAGATTCTATTTGTGGGAAGGTAACCCGATAGGTTAGACAACTTTTGACTCGTTTATTTTATGATAGTCACCTCGATGAGTCTAGAGATAAGTTTACTAGGGCAACTGAGTTTGAGTCTATACCCGGAGTGCGTTCGGAGAGTGACTCTTCTGCTACGGAGATGGACTCCTCAGAGAGGGGTTCCTGAGTCAATGTCTGTCTCAGAATGTCCCTTTATACAAAGCCCCTTCCTCCTTGCTCTGGTTCTCTGTGTGAGCAAAGAGACACTTAGCAGAAACGAAAGGCATATAAAAGGTCATCTGGCAGATTTTACTAGCAACTATTACAACTGACACTGCTCAGATCAGCGACCTAGGCATTACCAGTGGTTATTGTACACGACGAGAGGTCAGTGTATGCCCAGACCAGCAGTTGAACTGTTACAGGAGACCAGTTCAGGGTCAGATACAGGATAGTGAAAGGGGGGGGGGCCATTGTTTAAAAACCCCAAAGAGATCTACATAAAAAAAAAAAATCAAATTTCGGTCCAAAAAGGAGGGGACGCACGCCCCCCCCCCCTTCTCCCCCAAATCCGCCCCTGCCAGTCTATGTCCAATACCAGTGGTATTGTACTATACTATGTGACGGAGCTGAGTGTACCCACCCCTACACATACTACCCCACAATCAGACCTAGCTCATAGACCTTAGGGAGTGGTCATTTTTTAACAACAGGGGGGGTCGGTGGATTTTCGTGCAAGCGGGTTGACATTTTTTGGGTCCCCCCCCTCAGGCCGGCAGAAATTGAGTGCGGCCGACCCCTTTGAGCTATAGTAATACGTGGGCTTTTTCAATAAAAAGGAGTGCAGTTTTTTTGGTCTCCCCCCTCAAGAGGGGTCCAAACTTTTTTGGTCCCCCCCCCTTCAAGGGGTCCAAATTTTTTTGGTCCTGCCCCCAAATCCACCAACCACCCCCTGCTGTTAAAAAATGACAACTCCCTTAGCCCCCTGCCTCAGCCTCACTCACAGACAGTGGTCCCTCTGTCTGCTCCCACTATCAAACACTAACACGTCCTTTGTAGAGCTTCTCCCCACAGCTCACAGGGGGCACCACTACGGCACCAACCTCCCTGCTCTCACACGTACAGATTAACCCTCTAGGGACGGCATGATGCATTAATGCATCATGCCATTGGTCGTCATGATGCATGGTTGCTGCCCTGGTGATTGACTCGCCAGTGCTGCATCCAAGCATCATACAGACCTTACAGGGTTGATCCTGAAGGTGTACTAAAGCAGCCCTGGTGAGTTTCTCCGAGAGGCTGCATTAGTGCATCATGACAACCAATCATTTAGCGACTAGCCGTGCTTAAATGGTTAAGGGCAGGCCTGGGAAACACGACAGTTGTGCACAGACACACTGTGTTCTGTACAGAGCTGTTTTTTGAATTACTCACAACATGACAGAAGCTCAGACAGCGGGAGGAGGGGACATTGTAGAGAGGGGGAGTGCTTTACAGACACCTTTTTGTCCAGAGAGGAAGGGGAACAGAATTGAAGGCAACAGGTGTAGTAACTAATTGCAGTAGATTAAAAAGCAATATGTATCCATTTTCTTTGCGTCTGGTGGAGACGTTTAGAGGTCATACTGTATATGCTGTTTCATTAGTTCCTAGTTACCAGCTGTGTGTTTTGGTACAGCGGATTTACTAGTCCTTTAAGGCATAGTGCTGTAGTACATTGGCGGATCCAGGGGGTGCCCCCCCCCCCCAAACAATAAGGAAAAAATGGAGAAGAAGAGAGGAGAAAAGAGGGGGGGGGGAGATAATGTGACAATACCATATAGACACAGACCTGAGTCTGAAAAATATTGTGTCCCAAAATATGTGAGAAGGCACCATTTGAGGTCTAGACCATCAGTATATTCTTGGGAGGGCATGCCCCCAAACCCCCCTAGTATGGCCGCTGCGCTTTGCTTGCACTGTGCACGGGAACAGACAGTCACTCCATGGTTGGCCAAGTTTGGCCCCCCCCTCTGGAAAATCCTGGATCCGCCACTGTAGTACACTGCAAAAAAGGTGTTTAGATCCTAAACACAGTCCTAAACACATTCCTGCCCCGTTTTTGTCCACACAATATGTTCCCAAACATGTTTAGACCAATAATATGTTTAGCTCAGTGCTTAGACATTTATATGTTTAAAGCAATGTGTTTAGGACAATGAAGTGTTTAGAATTCAAGAATTTAGCACATTATTGTGTTTATCTGTCAAGTGTTTACAGACAAAAGTGGTGTGTCTAGAGACATGTAGATTATTATTATGTTTAGATACTGATATTTGAATAAATTTCTAATTTATTTTATTTCTATACATATATAGTGTCTTGAAGAGACTTCTAGCAGTCCCCCCATGAGCCAGTGTACATGCATCACTATGTCACATAGGCCTCTACTTTAACATAGACACAACCTTGAGTCAATACAACAGACCTTCAGGGAAGATAATGCTTTATCCATTCTTAGAGTTCTTAAAAGAGGTGTCTATGTAGCAGATGTGTCTTTATTGCATCGTAATCATAGTGATATAGCATTTAACCATTGAATCCTGCAATGTGTATTATTATCCTTTTGTATCCCATGCAATTTAAGTTAATCAAATCAGATTCAAGCACCTTTAGTTCCACAATAACATTCGAGTGGTTGAAGAAACTACAGTCAACCACAGAGCTGCCATCTGGTATGTGTTTGATATACTATGATCTAAACACTACATGTTTACATCCTAAACACCAATTCTTTATACTGTTTAAATACTAAACATCTAAACATATTCAATATAGCTGTTTAGATGTTTAGAATAAAAGTGTTTAATTCCTAAACAGAAGGATTCAAAGACACAAATCTAGTAATATGTTTAGACTTTAAACATGTTTAGACCTAAACATGTTTAAAACCTAAGCACCTTTTTTGCAGTGTACAGTATTCCTTTGTCGTCATGATGCATCATGAGTGCAGCCCTGGCGAGTAACCCATGCATCATGCCAACCCTGGGTTGATGCACTCCCGAAGGTTCGGCATGATGCACCAATGCAGCCCTGGTGGGTACACTTGCGTCATGACGACAAATGGTATCCTATATTACTTGGCATGGAAATGGAAAAACACATACAGGATATATATATATATATATATATATATATATATATATATATATATATTTATATATATAATAATATATAGTAATAATTATATATATATATATATATATATATATATATATATATATATATATATATATATATACATAAATATATATAATCCTAATCTCTCACAAACCTTGAAAACATTTCCGTTTTCCATTAGGAGATTATACAAATGGCGAGATTGTAAGCCTTTCGTTATGCCTTAGGGCAAATTATGTTGTTGTACCACCTGAGGTTGTCCCTATGGGGAAGACTGCATTAAGGTGTGGGATATCACCCCTTACATTAAAAAAGTAAACTTGTCTCCAGACTCGTTGAAGTGACTATCATAAAATAAACGAGTCAAACGTTGTCTAATATATCAATTTACCATCCCACAAATAGAATCTGGAGCTGGCAGATGTCGGGTTTTGGGCTGGCACATGCCAAATAGGTCTTCTATCTCCAGCTAGAAGACCTGCTTCCTTGTCACTTAGACGAGTTTTTGACTCGTTTATTTTATGACCTTCACTTTGAAGAGTCTGGAGACAAGTTTACTTTTTGAGTGTAACCTTCCCATCTACCCGCCTGTATACCTGCCTGCCTCCATTCTATAATCCCAACCACCTGACATATTACTTCATTTTCACTTAAAACGATGAGCGACGATCAAGTTACTTCCCATAAGACTCAAGCGAGTGTCAACTTTAGAGCATAAAATGTTGTCACTCCTAAGTGATACTTGTGCTATTGCAAGGCTGTCGCTTCCATATTCCTCACAAAATATGGGTCTTAGTGTGAAGGTTATGTTGATCTGTACTCACCACTATATGTTTACGAGTGGGAGGCTTAATAGGGTAGACTGCCCATGAGATGACTAGCTGGTCTGTTTATACCTTGAGTTGACCGGTACACCGATCAGGAGCCCTGTGGACAATAGGCCCTATGGCGATTGGCCCTGAGGATGATCAGCCCCATGTCTATGATAGCCTGTGGAAGACTGGCCCCATGATTAATGATACCCTGATTGAGACATACCAGTCTACTCATGGTACCAACAGACCAGCTCATGGGCGGTCTACCCTACACCCTGTTCATCTTATATGTATAGCAAAAAGTATTTCTATCTGGCCGTAGTACGTATTTAAAAGTATGACTCGTCATAGTAGTAGCAGGTTACAGTTCTGTACCGGGAGCTTTGCTTTACCCTCTAGGGACGGCAGATTCCTCAGTGCATCATGCCGACCATTTAGGAGTGCATCAACCCCTTGTATACAGTTACCATGATATATAAATTAATACCATCAATTATATGGAATTTAGCAATAGTCAGTTCACTGTGAATAGTTAGTGAAGGTACAGTATAATCTACTGTAGAATGGATTTACAGTAGACTATACTGTAGATCTACTGTAGATTATACTATTTACCTACAATAAACGGTATACCTCCAGTAGAATCTACTGTACACCTACAAAAACGTTTTTATAGTGTTACTAACCAGGGTCGCATTCATTCATCATGACGACAAGAATGCATAGTACATCAAAGCACTTTGCCAACAGAGGCACATTATATCACTACGCGGCCCTAACATGGTTAACTCGCAATGAAAGCTGGTGAATTATATATGGAGGTTCTGTCAGTCCGATTTTTATAGTTCTTCATGTGATGGTCCCCGCACGGCAGTCAGGCGGCTGCACCCCGCCAGGTGGGGGCTGGGCGCAACTTAGGCTGCTTAAAAATAATTATCATCTTTGCGGATACTTTTGGGAAAAAAGAGGTGCGGGAGGGAGGCATTTTATTTTATTTGATATTCCTATTTTATATTCATGAGGGCGGCTAATTTTTATCTTTATTTAGGTTAAATAGAAATCGGATACATTAATTGATATATATACCTCAATACAACCAGCATAGATGATGGCGACAATAATCTAAATACATTGAGAATAGAACAGGGAGTAAAATGCTTTTTAAATCTAGTTTCTACACCAATTATGGGTTGAGATATGAATAGTTCTGTATTTCATATGTTACCCTCTTCATGCATGCGGAATTCTGGCCATACTTTTTTATGAAAAAATCAAATATAAAGCACCTATGCGGCCCTTTTTAACTGATGCGGGCGATGTCCGCAAAGCTAATAATCTTTTTTAAGTGGCCTTAGGGGGTGCTGCTTTGAAAGTGAGTACATCCGATATGTGGGACAAAAAGAAATTCCCTAATAATGAGTCAGGATGTACCCAAATATCACACTTAACTTCCTATCTACTCAATTCCCCATCATTCCCACCGATATTTCCCAAATTTTATCTTATTTCCTAAAATATGGTCATTTTGTAATACAATTCTGCACGGTTTTAATGCCCCATGGAAAATACACTAGAAAGGATCATGGTTGGACCCCATGGGACCCACTTTCTGAGCTGTTACTGCCCGTGGATACCGTTTGACTTACTTCTTTTAAAGGGGTGACATTTGTTCCCCCACTCACTTCAGGAGAAGTCAAATCTTTTGCATATACAACCCGCCCCCATTCCCCTGATGAGGAACAGTTCAAACAAAATGTGAAGCTTTTCTTGAGTACAAAAGCTTTTCATACACAGTCGCCTGACTCTAAAACCGCCACATTTTATTCCCTTTGGTATTGCCGGACTAAAATCGCATTAGCCTATGTCAGCTGAAGGTCTGTATATTTTATGCTGAGATTCTTTGCGGTAAGTTGTTGGACACTGTCATATATAGTAAAGACATTTCTCTACAGCAGTGAATAAGTGATAGGCTCTGTATTAAACACATTAGTACCTCCCCTGCCGCAATAGTCTCCTCTATTGCATTAACCCCTTTAGGACAGGATGTCAGCATGATGCTTAAATGCAGCACTGGCGAGTTACTCGCCAGGCGAGGACTACCAATGGCAAGATGCATTAACGCATTGTGGCTCCTTTGAGAGTTAACCTTAAAGCACAAGTTGTCATCATGATGCACCAACACAGCGCGGGTGAGTAGATCGCTGCATTGGTGCATCACGTCGACAACTTCCAGTGTTCAAGAACCCAGAGTGTAGGACTAATGCAGCCATGGCGAGTTACTTGCTGATGAAGGGCGTAGTGCTTTATAAAGCTATACAGGTGTAGGGGACGGATTCCCCCGCTCCTAGGTGGTAACCCCGTTAGGGGGTATCACTTGAGTAATCCCCCTCCCCTCTGTATCATACCGATCCAGTAATGTGAGACACGGTCTATCTGATAGGACAAGGGGATGTAGCTCAGTGGTAGAGCAATCGCTTGGCAAGCGGAAGGCCCCGGGTTCGACTCCCGGTGTCTCCGAAAACATCATTTTCGGAGAAACCGTGTCCCTCACACAGGCCTCAAAGGGTTAACTGTCTACGTCTTAGTAGTGAGGTTTGCAGAAGGTGATGCATTAGAGGTGTACTACTGTTTTAAAAGGCCTTCTACTCCTTGCCTTTCTCTATCTTGATAACCCTTTATGGGCAGCATATTGTGTTAATGTCCACTTTTGCGGCACTATGCATGAATGCAACCCTGGTGATTCATGAATCATGCCACCTGTGCGTTGTTATTATCATCTTGCATGGGCTGCATTGGTGCATCATTTCTCAAATCTGTATGGTCTACCTGAAACTTAAATGCAGCACTGGCAAGTAACTCACCAGGGCGGCATTCATGCATCATGACGACCAAGGGCATGATGCATTGAGGCATTATCTTGTCCTTGAAGGGTTAACATGCTATCCGAGAGTGTCTTCAGCATAGTGCCCACCCCCCTGCAGTAGTATTTTACAAGTCTTCCACTGTCTGCTTTAGGCTAAGGAGTCCCAGGTATGGTAGACCGCCCATAAGATGACCAGCTGGTCTGTTGGTACCCACACTCCCAGAGCGACCATACACGTCCATGGCCGGTATGTTGTCACTCACAATTCACTATATGCATCATGGGTAGACACCTGAAAGCAGTGCCTTGAATCTTAATAGGGTATTGGATTGGAGAGGAGGGGGGGGGGTGTCTTGAGCAGCAGGCAATCAGCCCTGACCTAGTAATAACCTCCAGTTTCAGAGTAGTACTCAGCAGTGATGTAGCCCAGTGGATAGGGTGAGGGGTGAGGTAGAGTAGAGTGGCTATTGACTACCTGTACATTATTATTATTGGAAATACATGGAGGGCAAGTTGTAATTTGGGGGAGGGGGTTGGCACAGGGATCTATGCATATCATTAACCGCTAGCGGTTAACTACCCACAATGCACAGAGTGAATTGTCAGTGTGAAGAAACAACACCGTTTCTACACACTGATAGGGAGTATGGTTGGTACCTTGAGTAAACCGGCAAACAGATCAGGAGCCCTTTGGGCAATATACCCTATGACGATTGGCCTTGAGGATGATCAGCCAAACGTCTATGATAGCCCTATGGAAAGATTGGCCCACTGATTAATGGCACCCTGATTGAGACATACCAGTCAACTCATGGTACCAACAGACCAGCTAGTAATCTCAAGGGCGGTCTACCCTACTCTATAGTTACTGAGTCAGACAAGTCTCCCCTTCCCCGCTGTATGTACTCTGTCCTATGTGTGCACGGGTGCAAGTGGTAGAGGACCTCTCTGTCTGCTTTCCGATTATATATTGCTTTTATATCATAAATGACAATATCATTCAATAAATGACTACTACTGCAAGGTAGACTACCACTATTTGTGGCTGACGCCTTGCCAACCTAAAATATGTCCCGTGAGGTACTTGATGTACATCTGGATGTTAAACAAATCAATCAATCAATCATTCCAAAATTATTTAACATCATTACATAGGAATAGTATAGCTAGTTTGGCTGTGTGATTCTAGACACGTGTATTCAACTGCTGGATTCCTAAACAGGCCAAGACAGAGGCTGTACAGGATAAATAAATGAATACGAAACTAAATACCGGCGATAATGATCACACATTATTTCCAACCAAATGTTGGTTGCCTGTGAGCTGCTCTGAACACACAATAGCTCCACAAGAGGGCAGCACTGTGTCTGTAGGAGCAGCAGGTTAGTTCTCACACAGCCCACACGGGGGCAGCAGTGAGCTGTGCTGACCACGCCTCCTGTGTGTGCTTACGCTAGGCGTCTCTACAGCGTTCTACTGACACATGTTCAGTTGATGTTTGACATATTAGTGCCTTTTGCTCCACACAAAGTACTCATATTATATCCTGATGAGAACTTACAGAACCTTCCTTGTCTTCCACTGGTTTTTTAAATGACAATTAAGATAATTGTTGTTTTCTCAGTATAAAACAAATATCAATTATATATAGTCTGCACAACATGCTCGATCAACATCCATTTAAATACCCTTGCATTATGTTTCATACAGCATTTTTTCAGCGTTTATTTTCTTCATATGGTGACAATAATTATGATATATCTCAATTTGATGATAAATAATGGAAACTGTATAAGCATCCTATTTTACTAGGCTATTATATAATGAGTTCACTATTGGTTGGACTTATGAATAACCGCACTTGATAAGGGTGTAGCCTCCCCATGGTGGTTTACATACACTAATTGGGCTGTCCTCCAACACTGGGCCCCTGTGACACATTGACATATCCATTATACAGTGCAAACAGGGGAGTATGGCAGCACAGGCGGGTAGGGATAAAACATAGACGTGACAGGACAGAGGTAAAAACAGAGAAGGTGCTTTTTTAGAACAGCGATGAAGTAGAAAGACAATAAGAAAATGTATAATATAGAATAGTATAATATGTTAGCTAGCCCATTGTCGCCCGTTGTCGCCATGATGCATGAATGCATCACTGGCTATTAACATGTGCTTCATTCAGGCATCATTGGTTGATACACTCACAAAGGTTCGGCATCATCCACAAATGAAGCGTTGAGCCGCGTAAATGCATCACGGGGACAAATGAGCATGAATTTGAGGTTTCACTTTGTCTTTAAATGGTTAAAAGGCAAAAACTTAAAACACAAAAACTAGATGCCTTGATACATAACATATCGTCTTTGTAGTATCCAGGTACAAAGGCCTATAAAGAGGCGCTTTAATGGGGTGGGGAATGGCTTTATTGTCACTCAGGTAAAAAGTGACATTTTATCTGTTTTTGTGTCCGACGTTAAGTGGCATGCTTTCTTCTAGATTCAACCAATTATTGATGTAAGGACGGCATGTCACTAAGAGGCGACATTTGTTATCATGATGCACCAATGCAGCCCCAGTGAGTAACTCGTCAGTGCTGCATTAGTGCATCATGCCGACCCGTCAGGACTGAATTCACCCCGTACGGTTGGCATGATGCTGAATTGCAGCGCAGGCAAGTTAATAACTGCCAGAGCTGCATTGGTGCAATCTGACGGCCAAAGCGTTGATGATTTAATACACTATACGGCCCTTAAAGTGTTATCATTCTATAGACCATGACATCAAGAAAGGGTGACTTTTTCAAAATAAAGTTATGTTTACGTTGTTTACACAAGAATGCACGTAACATCGTCTTACTAGTTATATTTGCAAAACTCTCATGTCAGGAGATTCACAGACCAGTTATATTTCAAATGATATATATTAGAATGCAAGATTCTGAGGTTAGATTCATGTATTTGTTGGTCACACTTAAGAAATGCTTAAAAACTTTATCAATAGCCTTCTTGCTGCATTGATCTATAACTCCTTCCTACTAGTTTAACCTCCATGTCTTGTACATTTCAGGTGAGTGACCTTGATTGTCTTTGAATGCCGACATCAATACAAGGAACAAATCAAAATGAGGTAACGAGTTTATTATTGTTGTTCTGCTAACTATCCTACCTAGCCTGGTAAGTTCTGATTAAGTTAATTGGGTTCAAGTTGCACTTTGTTGGAAACTTATATATGGTGAGACAGATATTTTACAAGCTGATGTCCTTGAAGATCAGACATCAATGAAATTATTGACATATTACAGATTCAGCCATTTGTTTTATATACCATACATCCGCTGGGTAGACTGATAGAACCCTTAATACAGGCGTTGCGTAATATAATGTAATAACGGTAATGGTCACTTAAGTATATGTCATAGCAGGCAAGAAGATGATTAGCCTATGAGCAATCATTCCATATGCTAGCCCATTAAGGACCCAATAGTGAGTTTATGCACTCTGACCTTATATTGCCCCCAGTCTGACCTTAGCTGACCCCTAGAGCACCATGTGCTGCCGGTCAGTGGGCCACATATAGCATCATCAGTACATATTTATGAAGTGGTCATTTTTTCAAAAAAAAAGGGGGGGTATTTGCTACGGCATCCTAACGACATTGAGATCTCTCTTGTGACGTAGACTGGACAGTTTTTTAACGCGCTCATGCAAAAATCCACCAACATTCCCCTCTCCCAATTTTTAGAAAATGCCCACTCCCTTAGAACAGCACTTCTAGGTTTACATGCTGCTACCATGACCTATGACATATCATAGTGTGATGGGGCGGATCCATGATTGTCTAGAGTGGGGTGGGGGGGGGGGGGGGTAAACCCGGCCAACCTGGAGTGACTGTCTGTTTCCCATGAACAAAACGCAGTGGTTATGCTAGGCGCGTTTGGACATGCCCCCAAGAAACTTTTGATGGCCTAGACTTGAAAAGGTGCATTCCTCACGCATTATAGGACACAGTATTTTGATACTCGGCCCCCCTTCCGATATCCAGGCCGGGGGCCCTCAGTCAGGCCCTACTATTCATATTCCACTGAAATAGACTGATGTGTTATATCATATTGTCCCCTTCTCTCTCTTTCCCTCCTTTCTTCTCTTCTCTTTCCCCTCCGACCCCCCTTTTTTTTTTTTGGGGGGGGGGGGATGGGGGTGTCAAGGATCCACCAATACTTAGAGTTCTATTGCCTAGTGTATACACAGTAACTACTACTATCTCCCCTGGCTTCGACCCGATATTGAATATTTAGTCTGGTGGTTGATAGTATGAGACAGGCAGGGTCTCCAACTGTCATGGTGGATGTGCTAAAGGTTCATCACCTGGTAGGTCAACCCTTTAAGGACGGCACCATGCATTAATGCATCATGTCCTTAGTCGTCGTCATGCATAAATGCAGCCCTGGTGAGTAACTGCTGCATTAAAGCATCATGCCGACCCTCCAGGGTCGAGACACTCCTGGAGGGTCAGCATGATGCACCAATGCAGTTATGTGCCAGGGTTGCATTGGTGCATCATGAAGACAAATGTCATCTTTCATCAGCATCGGATTAACAATAACAACTATACTGGAAGGTCGACATACCCGGTTATTTATGAATATAGTACAATAATACGGTGAATGACATATACTGGTCGTCAATAATATATTGATATAACATCCTGCCTCCCCACGCCATACACCACTGATATCATTCACTTATTTCTGAATGAGGCAAAAGTGGCCATAAACCCATCTATATGCAGTTGTATCGCTTAAACTATCCATATTTGCCCCGCTTTTATATTACTCCTAACAAGGTCAGAAGAGCCTCCTTGTTTACAGCAGGGGTCAAAGGCTCTTACATAAGCAGCATTTGCAGCAATGGTATTAGGGCTAGAGAACTGTGACGCCATTTATTAGGGAGTTACCTACGGAACCATAATGTTATCAAAATGGGTTCTCCTCGTGATTTCTCCAGATCCGTTGAGATATTCCTTTCAGTGGGAGGGGGGGTTGTCACTCAAATTGTCACAGGGTGGGCAGAATATATGACAGAAGGCATCACAATGCAGCTTTTGGATTTATAGATTTTCAAATTCTTTTGGGGAGGAGGGGGGGGCAGGGGAAGGGGGATATGCTGCCAACCCCCTAGCTTTGTCTCTGCACAGTGCTTGCGACTATTCAAAAACTATCTTTCACCTGAGTGTTGTATTTAGTGTCTTTGACCTTATAGTTCTGAAAGAGTAGTGGCAGGGAGCACACTAATTCCTCGTCAAACGCTTATATTGAGACTTCAAAATTCTCCTACAGTTTTTCAATTTTCAAATCACATTCCTGTAGTCAAAAAGACAATGGTACAATACAAGATGGCGCTGTTCCCGTCTGGACCCTCCCCTCTTTGTGTTATGCTGACCGGACTGTTGTGCCGGGGTTATCAAGCACAGCCGACAACCACTCTACCCAAACCCGTCTGATCCAAGAGATCAAAGTGAACGATTGACATCCCCCCCTCAGTCTCCTGCAGCCCCTGGGGTAGGGGGATGACCACCCAGCCCTCACCAAAGATGTGGCTACTAGCCCTGTGAGGGCGGCATGCTGTCTTAATCCTTTAGGAATGGCATGATGCCTTGACGCATTATGCCCTTGATCGGCATGATACAGGAGTGCAGTCCTGGTGAGTAACTCGCCAGGGCTGCATTCCTGTATCATGCCGACACTATGTGCTGAAACGCTCCCATAGGGTCGGCATGATGCACTAACATATCACTGGCAAGCTACTTGGCGGTGCTGCATTGGTGCATCATGATGACAATTGCCATCTTTAAGCGACATGCCGTCCTTAAAGTGTTAAAGCGTCAGGTACATTGGTCGTCATGATGCATTCTTCATGTACATTGCCTCTCATGATGCACTGATGCAGTGCTGGCGAGTAACTCGCCAGTGGTGCTTCATCAACCTATCAGAATAGTCCCCATTATAGATGAATGCAGCACTGATGAGTTACTCACCAGGGCTGCATGAATCCATTATGTCCACAATAGGGCAAAGTGTCTAAAAGCACGCTGTGGGGCTTACAGGGTTAGGGGGTCTGTGCATACTGCCCACTCGGATTGCCGCTGCCAATAGAGTCCTTTGACGGTCCCGGGTATCATTGTAATTTCCTGCTCAGAGAAGCCTCTGTGACAAAGTAGGACCAATAGCATAGGATGGATGTAGCAACCATAGACGCAATGGTTAAGGAATGTAAAGCCAAAACAAAGTGCTACAACACATGGACAATGATCAGAACACTGAAAAAGTAAACTCGTCCCCAAACTCGTCTAAGTGACTGTCATAAAATATATGAGTCAAAAGTTGTCTAACATATGAGGTTACCATCCCACAAATAGAATCTGGAGCTGGCAAATGTCGGGTTTTGGGCTGGCACATACCAAGTGGGTCTTCTATCTCCAGCTAGAAGACCCACTTCCTTGTCACTTAGACAAGTTTTTGACAAGTTTATTTTATGACCGTCACTTTGAAGAGACTCGAGACAAGTTTATTTTTTGAGTGAACAGTTAGGCCACTCAGAAAATTAACTGGTCTCTCATAACTGCGCGTAGCACATAAATCCTGCTTTGGGGGAAGGTTCTTAAAATTATTTTTTTGGCAATTTTTCAAATGAAAAACATGATTCAAATGGAAAAGTTCTGGTGTAGTTGGTATCAAATTAACGCTTATGCTGTCAGGAATGCAATGGACTAGGGACAACTTACAACTTTTGCAGATCAATAAACTCTTAACTACTAAAATGTGAAATTCGATCACAGAAAAACTTCCATTTCCCCTTACTTTGGCCGCGGTGAAAAACTTCCTTCATCATATTGTTCAGTGCTTAGTGTGAAAGACCTCATTTGAGAGGCCTAATCTATACATTTATTTGTATACACCGTGTATGGGAAGATCAGCAGCTTCAGGTCTAAGCTTAAGGCCTCAGCATCAAAGATCTCTTGACCTTGGGAATCTGACCTTGGAAGCATTATGTGGGTGTTTGAATTGTAATGAAGCCAATTCTGTGCAAGATAACAGAAAGGCTCATGGAGTGTGGGTTCTACTCTCGTTCCCAAATCCTTCCGAAGGAAGGCTCTGGTAACAGCCAAATGACCTTGAACTTGGGATTTTGCTGGGTCTGGGCAACCCCTGCTGGTAGCCTGGAACCAGTGGACAGGAACCAGAATGTATGATGGTAGTTTTACTGTACTTTACCATCAGACTTTCTAGTTCCATTTCCTGTTCCTGTCCACTGGTTCCAGGCTATCAGCAGGGGTTGCCCAGAACAAGCAAAATCCCAAGGTCAAGGTCATTTGGCTGTTACCAGAGCCTTCCTTCGGAAGGATTTGGGAACGAGAGTATGTGGGTTCATGCATGGTTATGCAACTTTGAAGAAATATTTATATATTTACACTGTTTTGGGGTCAATTCTAGGTTTACAAAAAAAAAGAAAAAAATCTTCCCAATTTTACACTACTTTGGGTCAGTTTGGGGTACGTAGAGAGGCTGTAAAAAAAAGGGGGGGGGGAATCTGACCTACCGACCCTAGAGTTCCTTCCCATGTCACCTGAAACAAATCTCTTTTTTTTGGGGGGGGGGGGGAGGTTATGGGCACTAATACATCAGTGCTATGATCTACGAACTAGCCACCATAGTAGATCAATATTTGTATGTAGGTACAAGTTATGTGTACTATGATACATGCAGTATTCACTGGCTCTGACCCCTGTCCACATGAAGGCACCAGGTATCAGTCAGTGGGGCAGTCTGGTGGGTAATAGGACACTCATATCTTATATCTGTGTGCTACATGGCATGGGCTGTATCAGAAGTGACAGGGGCCAGGGCTGTGATGGTTCTGTATATAGACAGAGGTCCACGATAATCTGACAGGTTTCTCCAGGTGTGGGATCCCACAAGTGGAGAAACCAGGAGTTCAGACTGATTAGAGTGGATCTCTGTATTTATTTCATGTGATTCTTGATTACATTCATCAAAATATGCAATTAAAGATTGGTTTCATAGTTATTTTGGTGACGTCATAGTGGAGAAACAGCCCATGGAGAATGAGCACCGGTTTCTCCACGGGGGTGTGGAGAATGGCCATTCTAGTACTTAAGCATAGTAACTTTGTTTGGAATAAATGATACTATCATATGGACAAACAAGGGCAGAAGAAACAGGCATGACCAGTGCTTACTTCAAATTTGGTGGCAGTTGGTTGATCTGTATGTATTGGTTTGCTGCATTCTATTACTATATATAGCTATAAAATACACCAAACTAAGAATCCCTTCTTTTCCCAAAAAACGACCCTATGCACTTAGAGTATCACTCAGGGGGGCAGCCTGCACTCAAAAAATAAACTTGTCTCCAGACTCTTCAAAGTGACGGTCATAAAATAAACGAGTCAAAAACTTGTCTAAGTGACAAGGAAGCGGGTCTTCTAGCTGGAGATAGAAGACCCACTTGGCATGTGCCAGCCCAAAACCCGACATTTGCCAGCTCCAGATTGTATTTGTGGGATGGTAACCTGATAGGTTAGACAACTTTTGAATCGTTTATTTTATGACAGTCACTTAGACGAGCCTGGAGACAAGTTTATTTTTTCAGTGTAGCGACCTGATATCTGTGTGCCACATGGCATGGGGTGTATCAGAAGTGACAAGGTCCAGGGTTGGGATATGGACCAACACATATCGTAGGTCCTTAGGCCAATATAAACTGACCATGGTTTCCAACAACATGGCCTGAAACAAAAACACTATTGCCAGTTTGAACTGTCAATAGTGGAAATTATTTCTGTTATTGACAGAAATTTACACCGGTCCTTTGTCTCTGCTGGCTGAGTCTATTTTGGCAACTTGCCAAGGGGCTGACCAGTCCCATGTCCAGTAGGTGGCTCCCCTAGGCCTACCCTGCGCGGTACCACTTTACCCCACCAGGTGTCTCTCCAGAGCTGCAGTGGTTTATAGCACCATAAGCCGCGGCCTTATACCCAAAAAATGCAGCCAAAATGGGTTTTGCAGCCAAAATCGGTTTTGCAGTCAAAATCGGGTTTGACCCCAAAATCGGGTTTGCCCTCAAAATCGGTTCTGCCCCCAAAATCAGGTTTGGAGCCAAAATCAGGTTTGGAGCCAAAATCGATTTTGCAGCCAAAATTGGTTTTGTAGCCAAATCGATTTGGCCCCTAAAATCGATTTGGCCCCCATAATCGGGTTTGGAGCCAAAATCGGGTTTGGAGCCGGGTTTGGAACTGTCAATAAGAGAATCTATTTTCCCTTATTGTCAGTTTGAACTCAATTTGTGTTGATTTAACCATTCTAAACTCTTTATTTGTTAATAAGTAAAATTATGTTTCATTTTTTTCATCAAAGAGCCACTTTAAGTCTTATCATGCAGAAATAGCTAGAAATTCCAGTGTCCGTCTCATGGTATGTGTCCGACTCATGGTGAATCTACCCTACATCTATTTTCTATTTGAGAGCCCCCCCTTCCCCCCCCCCCCCCCGTACACTAAGTGGGGTCGATCAGTGACAATCAGTTGTATCTATATATGTGTATACTGCTTTATTGCCATTAAAGGCTAAAGGCATCTTATTTCCTGTATATTATCATGACATTGACTTGTCATTCAGCAAGACCTTCTTACAGCAACCAATAGTGGTTTCTTATGCTCTAAGTTCCCAGCGCTGCAAGAAATCAAAGCAAACCCGACCCGCAAGAAAAGGTCTTTCATCTTGTACAGAACTTCTGTGGCCACGTTGCAGCACGATAACCCTTTATGAGCCGCATACTGTTTTTTTATGTTTGATACTTTTTATCATCATTTGGCGGCCATTTTAGAGAGTCTAATCATGACCCCTTGGGAGTGTATCAGCCCCGTTGGGTTGGCATGATGCATTCATGAATGCAGCCCTGGTGAGTTAGTCGCCAGGACTGCATTCATGATACAGTCATGTATGATGACAACAAAGTTTCTTAAACATCTAAGGCATAATGCCTTAATGCATCATGCCCATTGTTGTCATGATGCATGAATGCAGCCCTGGGGAGTAATTAGCCAGTGCTACATTTAAGCATCAAGCCCAGCCCCTGGGTTTGAGACACTCCTGAAGCATGATGCACTAATGCAGCCCCGGCGAGTTAGTCGCCAGTGCTGCATTCCTGCAACATGACAACAAATGTCATCTTTTAGCGACATGGCGTCCTTAAAGATGGTATATTTATAAGCTAATAGACTTCCCAAACCTTTTCTTCAAGATCGATATAATTTTAATGTCAAGGGTTTTGTTATTATTTTAGCTGATATGCAGTGCTCAATGTTAAATATATTTGTCTATAAATGCATGATTTGAGATAGAAAACAATGGTGCTTACTCAGCTCACTAACTCAGTGTCCCCCCTATGTGGGCATACTGGGAACTAAGCTAATAAGGAATGCACTGAGCCATGCAGTTTAAACACATAGGGAGTTTTAGTGTCGACCTACAGTAAAAAATATTGCACTGCATGTGCTCATCTTATAGACTAAGACACTGCCGATAATTTTAAAAGTTAGGGAAGGTGTATGGGATTGGATATACAATAAGAATATGATAAGACTAAAAAATCTCCAAACATTTAGCTAACACATCTTTAAAGGGTTATGGAGTTTAGACAACCCTATCCTCCATACAAACAGCAAACTAGACAGGTGTATTGTCCTATTGTACCTGTACTCTATAGGTTAATGCCTACTCATTCAGTTCTGACATGTAAATATATCATATTGATTATCTACTGTCAGATTAATCAATTGTAACCTAGTTGGTGTATTCTGAGATGTATTACTTAATTTGAGCTCTATCAATATTGTACCCACTCTCTGCAGGTATTTACATCTCTAGTTATGTGGAGTAGGCCTATTTACTGTTTTTGTTGTTTCGCACTTAATCACTGGTAGAACAGCCAGCCGAACCGGGTGAATATGTAATACTGCATATATGGGTCAGAATTTTGAAAAGTGCCACTTTTGGGTGTTTTCTAGTGTTTTTCACCTTCCATCTGCTATAGAATAAGATTTCCTGCACCATACTGGTTCTTCTTGATTTCATGTTAGAGGGGACACTCTAGGCTTTCAGAAAAATGTAAAGTTTCAAAAGTCGAGTGAAATTCTTTTGATTTATGGCCCCTCAAAGTTGAGAAAAAGCCCAAAAACGGGTTTCCAGGCCATTTTTACTTTTTTCATAAGTCCCCCACTTTATTTGAAGCAATCACAACCCTTCCTATTCAACTTATTTTATTAGTTATATGTGTTACCTCCCAGAATCAGGAAGTTTATTAGAGATATTTCTCCAAAATATTCCTCCATAGCCCTTTTATCACAAAATGGCACTTGTGTAAGGCCCGACACTTTTATTTTTAGAGCTTCAAATGACACACTAAGATAGTTCACTAAATATTCATTTTATATTCTATCTTGAGGGGCCTATGGGTAGTAAAGCTGGGGAAAACATTATGAGAATGCGCTCATTTGTCACGAGCCCAGGCCCAAAAGAGTGATTTTGGAACAAAATACAAGTGTCGGACCTTACGTCTTAAATACTCTATTACTTAAGAAAATACCACAAATATATCAATTCTAAGCAATGTATATCAATAGTGTGTACATGTTTGTTCAATCTGGACAGTAATAGCAGACTAACTTTGCTTCTATGTATTGGGTAGGGCTGTTTTCAAGGATTAATGTAAGATCCGACACTTTTATGTAAGGTCCGACACTTTTATACTATTTGCCCTTTAATCAGCCACAGTATAAACATACCTGCACCAATGTTGTTCTTTGTGATTTAATGTAATAGGGAAAACTATAGGCTATCAGAAAAATGTAAATGTTCACACCTCTAAAAGAGATCATTTGATTTCTGACCTCCCGAAGTAAAAAAATGCTCCCAAAATGTGATTTCCACCTAATTAGACATGGATTATATATCCTCCATGTCAATTGAGATGACCACATCCCTTTCCAAACAGCATATTCTATCAGATATATACGTTACTTCCCAGATTTAAGAGTTTTAACTGAAGTATTCCTTACAAACTTTTCACCATAGCCCTTCATATATGTGAAATGGTACTCGTGTAAGGTCCGACACTTTTATATTTAGAGCCTCAAATGACCTTCATATAAAAGCCACCAAATACCAATTGTACTTTGAATCTTGTGGGGCCTAAGGGTACTATAACTGGGAAAAAAAGTTATGAGGATAGGCATATCATTCACTAGCCCAGAACCAAAAGAGTGATTTTGGATGGCGATAAAAGTGTCGGACCTTACGTCTTTAATCCTCTATAAATCAAAAAATACCCAACACCTATTGATTCTAAGAATGTATATCTGTAGTAACCACATTTTTGTTCAATCTGGACAGTAATAGCAGCATAACTAAGCTTCTGGATATTGGGTAGGGCTGTTTTCATCTATTAATGTAAGGTCCGACACTTTAATGTAAGGTCCGACACTTTTATATTTTTCACCTTAAAGCAGCTACAGAATTAAAGTGCCTGCACCAGTAGTGCTCTTTGTTATTTCATATAAAAGGTAATACAGTATGCCTTCAAGAAAATGTAAATAAGCAGAAGTCCAATCAAAATGCTTGGATTTCTGACTTTCCAAAGTGTGAAAATTCCCCTCAAAACATGATTCCCGCCATTAGACATTTCATTATTCCCCCATGTCCCGTGAGACAACAACAAACTTCATGTCTTCTTAGATATAGGTGTTCCCTCACAGATACAAGAGTTTTCACCAGGTTATTGATGACAAAATCTTCACCATAGCCCTTCTCATGAAAAATTGTACTTGTGTAAGGTCCGACACTTTTATCATTTGAACCTCAATTACATGATTAATATATGAAGAATAATCTCTATACATGTAAAATGATACATGAAATTAAAAGTATGCATAGTGAAGATAACACACAGTGAGGTAGATGATAAGCAAGGCACTTTTGAGCTATGTAGAGTAATGTTGGTGATGTTTGATAAAGGTTTCAGCATTTTCAAGGGTTTTACAAAGTATGCTGATCCACAAAATGAAAAGTTTTTGAACAGTGATTATCAAACCTGGTATGCATGATTTTATATTCACTCGGGTGACAAAAGAGAGAGTCAGTAGATACACTTTGCCTAAGCTTCATGTTTCACACACATGAACAGCCACTTTATTACACAATCACACATGTTATAGGTGATAAGGAAAGTAAAGCAAACAAATGAATGTCTGCGGTGTAGGTAGGTGTGTACATGTCCGTGGGTGGCGGGGATCTGCCGCCCAGGTGAGAATTGACAGGTGAGGTACCAACTGCACCAGTGACCCCTGGTGTGTGGTGCTGGCACTGGGTTGAATCATGTTGAATGTCTCATATTGAATATATAGCGATAACCCTTCCATGGTTGTGTTATCTCTCACATATACTGTGGCTACTTGAAAACACAATAAGAAGTTACTTTGGGGTTTTCGAGACATTTTTACATTGCTTTGTGATTTTTGTTGTAAGGTCCGACACTTTTATTCTAGATTGTGTTCTCTGGTTGATAAAAACTGCAATCCTAGGAATTAATTGTGCCAATCAGAGTTTTCAGACACCCAATATATATGTCTTTCAATATAACAAACTTGCATCAAGATGAATTGAGTTTTTTAAATTTTCATTTTTATTCCCTTTTGGGCCCAGAAAGTGACATTTTTCAAAATTCTGACTCATATATATATATATATATACATATATATATATATATATATATATATATATATATATATATATATATATATATATATATATATATATATATATATATATATATATATATCCTATGCGCGAATCGTTTCATTTCCTCATGAATAATTGGGAGTATTATGTATAATACATACATTATCAATTGTGCTATTTATTACAGCTAAAATTTCAATTATCATTGCTCTGCTGACATTGTTTGAAAAAATATGCAGGATTTCTTAATCATTCTCAAATTCGACAAGAAATTAATGATTTGAAAAAGAGGCACATTAATATTAGGCTGACTCAACAGCTTTTTCTAATGTCACCAGCCAATGTTACCATGTTAACCCTTTAAGGATGGCATGTCGCTACAAGATGATATTTGTCGTAATGATGCAACAATGCAGCCCTGGTGAGTAACTCACCAGAGCTGCATTGGAGCATCATACCGACCCTTTGGGGTGGCTCAAACCCATAGGGTCGGCATGATGGTTGAATGAAGCTCTGGATAGTCACTCGCTGCATTTATACATCATGCCAACCCTTCAGGAGTGTCTCAACCCCATAGGATCAGCATTATGCATAAATGAAGCTCTGGCTAGTCACTCGCCAGGGCTGCATTCATGCATCATGACGGCCACGGGCATGATGCATGAATGCATCATTCCATCCTTAGAGGGCTCTAACCCTCCTCCACGTGTTGATGTTTATCCCCCATCTTCACACGTGGACAACCTCTCAGCAGATTAGGAATTAGAACTAATCCCCAAGGATTAGTCTGAAATCCATAGTCAGCCCCTTTCACAGAGGCCTGGGGGGAGTGACTTTGTCATAGGGCTTATCGGGAGGTGCTCCCCCCCAGGTCTCCAGCAGTGCTAGTGCCATTAGCACCTGTAGGCCTGGGTTTAGACTATCTAAATTGTTATGTTGGGAATGTGTACAGCTGCTATTTTGGTGACCATTTTGATGACCATTTTGTGGCCATTTTGATGACCATTTTGTGGCAATTTTGATGACCATTTTGGTAGCCATTTTGGTGGCCATTTTGGGAAGGAGTACAAATGCCACCTCTTTTATTAGTGCATAATTGTTCTTATTGTCATGAGGCTGTATTTCAATCAGTCTCAACTTTGAGCCGATTAAAAGGCCTCTAACCCCTGCTGCACAAGTGCAATGACTTGATACTCCCAGGGGGTGTTGTACAGCAAATAACGATATCTTCAAAATATAAACATTACACATTTGACGATAATCATTATATCTTTAAAACCAATTAGCATTTTTTTAAATCGAAAAATCGGTATTTATGCTGTGCAAAGAACCACAGACCACCCAATGCATTAGTCAGACCAATCTGCCTGGTCAGCAGTCGCCCAAACTATCAGCTTTGTACCTATTTACAGGCCGTACACTCTTCCCCTGAGCTTGTCTGTGCTAACATGGCGGTGAGAGTTGGGGGGGGGGGAGGGGGGGGGGGAGATTAGAGCTTAGAGGCGTCTGGGTTAGAGGTTATATAGAAGTCAGTGCTAAAGTGTCAGCCATTTTAAGGTGGTCGGAATCTGCTTAGAGCAACATTGTTGTGAAGAGCAATTACTGGTTAAGACAAAATCTGAAAAAAAGGAAACGAATTCCCCAACCTGCCCCTCTTAAAAACCATGGTGGGGAATCTTTCAATTAAAACAACTTCAACTCTGTCGCGACTGGCTATTTTTGTTATTGTAAATATGGCCTAGTTCACTAGCTCTAATAGCAACTGCACTAGAGGTCTAGTCCCGGAGGGGCGAAGTACAGGTTACCACTCAACCTCATGTGTCCTGGTGAGAATCTGTGGTGTATGTCTTAGGTTAGCATGATTGCGGAAGACACAGGTTCAATTCCCAGAAGGTCCAAAATCTTTTCGCTGACCACTAGATTTCTATGGCTTGAGTTCATTCAAAAGGAATTGAACATCTGTCCATAGAGATTGCACTTAACGTCTGGTAGTAGCCCAGGGACAAATTAAGGGGGTCCTGGGGGTTCGGATCTCCCTTTTCGGGAATTTTTTTTTCTAATGATATTTTGGCGCCCGACACTTTTCGGTACTTTGGTGTTTTTCAAATTGCTTGGTCTGCCCCTGTCGTGACTAGCAGTGTGCTCTATGCAGTCCTGTTTTCTACCTTTGTCATCATTAGGCCAAAAAAAAAGGTTTGTTTCAGGTAACGTAAATAGGAATTGTAGGGTCGGTAGGTCGGATTTTTAAATGTTATTTTATATTTTTAACATGAAAGTACTAGCCGGCCTCTCCGAGGACCCTAAAATTGACCGAAAAGGGTAAAATGACAGAAATTTCGTCAAATTTTTTTTTGGCCTTATTACTGGGCTGCTACCCTACTATTATATCCACTAATAAGGTACCATGTCCCACCCACATACAGCCTGTAGCCCGCTGTATGTACAGGACATGACAGCAGCTTCTGCCGCTAATTTCCGCCTTTACCTTTACCATGTCTGTAGGCAGGCTGTGGGTAGAACAGGTGTAGGGGGTTAAAACTGTACTGGTGTAGCTTGTACACTGAAAATCCATAGATTGAAAGGGTTAGTCATTTCAGACTATCCTAGGTTGGTCATATGAGTGTTAGTCATAATGGCAAAGTTATATTCAAAAATGACCGAGGGGTCAGTCAGTAGTGGCTAACCTAGGTTCATCATTGGTGTGTTGTATTTGTATACCACTAGTTGGGGCCACCTGTCATGACCACTCAGTGGCTCCTCCTGGAAATAAAAAGACTAAGGTGGGTTGGTCAGTAGTGACCAACCTGACAATAATAACTGACCTAGGTTGGTCGTATAGGAAGCCAAAAAATGACTAACTAGGTTAGTCACTAGTGACTGAGAGGTTGGGCGTATAGGGAGCCTAGGAATATCAGTGTAGTGCAGGGCATGATGACTGCAGTGGTGGCCCAGTGGAAGGAGATACAGCTCTAACGCAGTAAATCTCACCAGATCAGTACAAGGTCAAAGAGTTCACCCGGTCAAAGAGGTCACCCGGTCAAAGAGGTCATCCAGTCAAAGAGGTCACCCGGTCAAAGAGGTCACCTGGTCAAAGAGGTCTCCCAGTCAAAGAGGTCACCCGGTCAAAGAGGTCATCCAGTCAAAGAGGTCACCCAGTCAAAGAGGTCACCCAGTCAAAGAGGTCACCCGGTCAAAGAGGTCTCCCAGTCAAAGAGGTCTCCCAGTCAAAGAGGTCACCCGGTCAAAGAGGTCATCCAGTCAAAGAGGTCACCCAGTCAAAGAGGTCACCCAGTCAAAGAGGTCACCCAGTCAAAGAGGTCACCCAGTCAAAGAGGTTACCTGATCAAAGAGGTCACCCGGTCAAAGAGGTCACATGGTCAAAGAGGTCACATGGTCAAAGAGGTCTCCCAGTCAAAGAGGTCACACATCAAAGAGGTCTCCCAGTCAAAGAGCTCACCCGGTCAAAGAGGTCTCCTAGTCAAAGAGGTCATATGGTCCAAGAGGTCTCCCAGTCAAATAGGTCACTCGGTCAAAGAGGTCTCCCAGTCAAAGAGGTCATATGGTCCAAAAGGTCTCCCAGTCAAAGAGGTCACACGGTCAAAGAGGTCTTCCAGTCAAAGAGGTCACCTGATTTAAGAGGTCACCCGGTCAAAGACTATCAACTTGTATTGATCTGGTGAGACTAAGCCAGTAGGTAAGCCATTTAAACCCAGCTCAGGGCCAGAGAACAGACCATAGAAATATATTGTACTGTCAATCTGAAGGTAGTACAAATGCAGGCACCTTATTGCGTACTGCATTTGCACAGGTCTGTTTCCATACGGGTTTACATTATATGGCGGCACCTTCCATCTCGCTCCCTCCCTTTGATGTCTCTGATTAACCGCACCCCGTCTACCTTTACCATTTGGGTAGCGCTATACAGACCATGCCGCAAAGACAACCAGCTAGCTCAGATGTCTCCAAAGGGACTGGGCATTTTCTACCAAGATGGGGTGTTGGACCTAAAAGAATTGGAGATCTGGGGACCAAACATTGCCACCCCGTATGTAATTGTGGCTAAGAGGCATCGGCCACAAGCAATTTAACCCTGTTCAGAGGGTCAAATATTATTTAGTGGGGAGGGGGGGGGGCAAAAAGATGTTAGCGCACTCAATCAACCAGCCCCCTGTTGTTAACAAATGACCACTCCCTCCGCCCATGCCTGGCACTAAGACCCGGGCCCTTCAGTCATGTATGGATAGAGACATTTCTGCTGAGCGACAACTTAACTCTTTAAGGACAGTATGTTAGTTTATTTTCATATGCGGTCATGATACTCAAATGCAGTGCTGGCAAGTTCTGCATTCATGCATTATGCGATCAGAAGTTGAAGTTGAAGTAGGAATTTCCAGAGGGGGGGGGGCAAACATGGCCAACTATGGAGTGACTGTCTGTTCCCACACGCAGCGCAAGAGAAGCGTAGCGCAAGTGCAGCGCAGCGGCCATACTAGGGGGGTTTGGGGCATGTCCCCCCTCCCAAGGAAATACTGATGGTCTAGCCTTCAAATGGTGCCTTCTCACACATTTTGGAATACAATATTTTAAGACTCAGGTCTGTGTCTATATGGTATTGTCCCTTTCTCTCTTCCCCCCCCCTCTTTTCTCCTCTCCTCTTTTTATTTTGGGGGGGGGGTGGTGGGGGGCAAGGCCCGTCGGGCCCCCCCCTGGATCCGCCAATGATCATCATGGCAATAAAGATTATAGTGCATTAAAGCACTAGGCAGACATTAAAGGGTAACTGGCACACCCACACAACTACCCCCGATATATAGATCCTCTCAGCGCGGCCACTGCTTACATATCAAGGTACCACGACATGAGTTTGATAAACAGGATACACTTAACCCTTTGAGGACAGCATAATGCCTTAAACCCGCAGTTCTTACTGCACGTCCAGTAACAGTCGGAGTGCAGTCAGGACAGGTACTCAGCTCTATATATAGGGGCACTGGGCCTTTAATGCATCATGCCCTCGGTCGTCATGATGCATGAATGCAGCCCTGGCGAGTAACTCGCCAGTGCTGCATTCATGCATCATGCCGACCCTACAGGGGTTGAGACAATCCTGAAGGATCGGTATGATGAGCACCAATGCAGCACTGGCAAGTTACACGCTGGGGCATCATGACGATGTATGTCATTTTTAGCGACAAGCTGTCCTTAAAGGTTTAGTTGCACCTCAGATATATATTTCATGCGGACGCTGGCTCAAATTATCCACCAATTAGACTAGATACAAAAATAGGTATATGGGCTCTAAGTATAATAGGCCAGAAGGGCAGGGATAAAGGGACATTGTTACTAAAATAGATCAGATATGTGATACAGCCATGGATAGTATGATAGAAGAGACAGTTCATTGTTGGAATCACCCACATAGTTCAGTATAGAGGGTATCACTTAATAACACTATGGTAATATCAGACGGGTGATTTAACCCACTGCTGTGACCTGCAGTATCCATTACACCTTTTTCTACACTGGCTATATCATTGCCATGTTGCCAATCCAACTACAGCGGTTTCTATTTGAATTATTGTTTTTGCTGTGATGTATTTTGTCACAGTGGTGTTTATAGGTAGCATAAAGCACACTCTGGTAGACTTTAGAGGCTATATACCATAGTCCCTTCCCTCTGCAATCAAACAACCCCAGTCTCACTTTCGGTGACTCAGGGAATGTTGCAGTTTATGGCTTTTTTTTGTTTCAACTTGGACTGCCGAACCTTTATTTTAGACTCAAGAAATACAATCCATTTGGCGGACAATTCCTGGACTAAAGACATGGTAGAGGCCCATACATCAGTATAAATGGATATAAGTGCACCAACTGCATAAATTTAGTGTGAAAAAGTCAAAGAAAAAAGTTGTGAGAGGCTGTTACCATTGGGGTGGTAGGTCATAGAAAATGATAAAGGATAATGATCCTGTTGGGCTTGGTAGGGACATACTGAGTGAGATATATATGTTCCTCTACTGTAAATTCACTGATATACCTACTGTTGATCCATCCCCACACCTAGATGTGCTACACCATAAAACAAGCATATTTTTCACTATTTAGGCTCTATATACCATATGCCTCCCCTACCGCCCCACCTTCCTCACCATCTCGCCAATACTGATAGTCTAAATGCCCTAAGTCTGTAGTAGGTATGTCAAGTTAGTTGTAGAGACATTGGTCAGGCATAACCAAGTGCTATTCAAAAATGATTGAGACAAAAGAACATATGACTAATGCCTCACTCAAAACTTCAGTCGAAAGGACTTTGCCTAATACTCAATGAAATGGAAAAGACCAAGGTGAGTTGGTCAGTACTAATCAGCCTGACAGTAGAAACTATAACCTAGATTGGTCGTATAGGGAGCCAGAAAATGACTAACTAGCTTAGGCGCTATTGACTGATTTGTTAGCCAGAACTGACTAAGTTCTGGAGCCTAAAGATTATTTGTGAACTTGTAAGAGACTCATGGTCCAGGAGGAAGAGGTTCTATATAAGGCCAAATAAAAAAAAAGTGTGTTTCAGGTTACCCAACCCTACCTAGCAAAACCTGACCCTAGATATTGTTATGCAATTTTGAAAAAATATTTATATTTTGGGTCATTTTGGGGCTATTTAAGGGTTGATCTGATAGTTCACGAGTCGAGGCGGTCGTCCCCGAGTCGGCATTGTAGTTTGTGAGTCGATTTCTGGGTACTTTTCAGGCAAAAGTAAAAAATTTAAATTTAAAAAAAAAAAAATCCAACCTACCTACCCTAGATTTTCAGACCATGTAACCTGAAACTCACCTTCTTTTTTTTTGGCCTAAGCGCCTATATATACTCCTACAGGAGGGGGTTATATATAAGCACCTATATAGATCCTGCCTCACCTATTCACTGGCCGTGTAGGTGCTGCTTGGGTACACAGCTTGTAGGGTCTGCTGGGTACCTGATATACTACTAACACCTTGCCGCCATAGGGGTGTAATGCATCGCCACCGGGGGTCGGCAGTTGTACCGCTATTTGAAAAAAAATCTGACAAAAAAGGAAAGCGAAAGGCGCTTGTTACACTTTAATTTTCAGTGTAGTAGATTTTGAAATTCTTTCATCTCATTTTGTTTAGATAAAATACATATTATGAATGTCACATTTCATGTCTTATAAATATAACTTCATAACTTGATACAGTTTGTGGTCGCTTTTTCAATCACTTATAAGGATTTCGTACTAATACAATCTTAGCTTTAGACATTTCGTGATAATGTGAAAGTAGTAGCTCTCCTTGTAGGGATAAAGGCTATGGTACAGTGGAGAAATCACTTGTTGCAAGGCTACAATTGACAATTGCAATGTATATAGGTTTATGCAAGTGGTACGGTACAGATGCAGATTCTAGGCATTGCACCCTTTGTCAATGAAAGCTGGCCGAACAACTGAAGCAGTGCAGCGGGGTTCTTGCAGGAACAATACCACCATAGTAGTAATAAATAATCAATAAATCATAGTTGGTCCCTGCAAAGTCCTCATTCCCAACCTGTCCACATGATGTGATAAAATAGTTTTACCTATAGTTAATTAAAAATTAAGACCAGGGTGAACCGTGGTCAGTGATATACCAAGGCAGTTGCTGGCTTAGAAACCTGGGAGGAACAAATTGTCTGATCGGTTCAGGCATTGAGGTTTCGATAGCCCTCTATTCTGGAAGTTCTAGGTTGTAGCAGAGGTCTAACCAGAGGGCTGATGTTCGTAGGAAGTCATTTGAAGCCATGCCAAAATGACTGCCATGTCCTAGTCTTGTGTCCATTGACTGTACTACACTGAAAAAGTAAACTCGTCTCCAGACTCATCGAAGTGACTTTCATAAAATAAATGAGTCTAAAGTTGTCTAACCTATCAGGTTACATCCCACAAATAGAATCTGGAGCTGGTAAATGTCGGGTTTTGGGCTGGCACATACCAAGAAGGTCTTCTATCTCCAGCTAGAAGACCTGCTTCCTTGTCACTCAGACAAGTGTTTGACTCGTTTATTTTATGATCGCCACTTTGAAGAGTCTGGAGACAAGTTAATTTTTTGAGTGTATATTCTATGGACACCATGGAAGCATACAGCCCCACACCAGTTACAGACCTATTTCACCTCACCCCAACATCCCATAGTTCTTCACACCGGAAATGCCTTCACACTGCTTCCTGGAAGCACCACCGGGGGGAGCCACCTGTGGGCCTGCTGAAGCTGGTTCCTGGCCTGCCCTTAATACATCAGCCGCTCACATGGGAACCAGCGACACCGGCAACAGGAAATAGTGAAATGGAGAGCGTTAAAAAAGGTGTCCACCCGGTCAGGTCCAGGAATTCTAAAAAGGGGCTCAACAGGAGTCCATGGGGGATGATTGGGGACCAGTGGACGTATTGTTTCTTTAGAGGGAGTCAGGTTGAAAGGGGACAGGAGTGGTTCAACGGTCACCAAGGACCATGAACTACATTGTAATATTCTTTATTCACTCATGAAAGGAAAATTGGTTATGCTCATTTAAATAACCTGACCTCCCTGCCATCACTGCATCTTGTCCTGGTCTCTGCCAGTGTCAGGGTACTAAAGGCATTACAACAGAGGTAATTTGTGGGTGATCGATTCATTGGTTTTATCTATTATTTATTTATCCTTTTGCCTATTTTAGCCAATCTGTGATTTTTGCACCAGTCAGCTACCAAAATTAGTAAATTGATGATGCTGATTTGATATATTGTCCCCTGTTCCTTTCTAAGGGCCCTCTCCAATATAACTTATACACAACCTTTTACGAGCCAGTAATGTAAATCTCCATGTTGACACTCAGGCAGCATCATGCAGGGGTCTGTGCTGGGCCGCGGTGAACCTTTATTATACTCATGATGCAATTTTTCAGCAGAAAATGCAGTCAGGGTTTTATATTAAGCGTTGTATGCAGCTCCTGTCTCTAAGGTACCCCCGGGATGCGGCCTGTAGCAGGGGGTGGCCATCAGAGTGGGGTGCACTCAAAAAATAAACTTGTCTCCAGACTCTTCAAAGTGACGGTCATAAAATAAACGAGTCAGAAACTTGTCTAAGTGACAAGGAAGCGGGTCTTCTAGCTGGAGATAAAAGACCCACTTGGCATGTGCCAGCCTAAAACCCGACATTTGCCAGCTCCAGATTCTATCTGTGGGATAATAGGTTAGACAACTTTTGACTCGTTTATTTTATGACAGTCACTTAGACGAGTCTGGAGACTAGTTTACTTTTTCAGTGTGGTGATGAGTTAGAGGGAGCAGCACATTGCACATCAGTCACTCAGACGAGTCTGGAGACAAGTTTACTTTTTCAGTGTGGTGATGAGTTAGAGGGGGCAGCACATTGCACATGCCTTAAGTATATTACTCTGGAGCACATGGATCATCTTTTCTCTGTGGCCTGCTCACTCAATTACTGTGTATGGTGGGCCTACTTCACCACCAATCACATTGAGTATGGGGTGAGATGGAGTTGGAGCATGCGTGGGGCAGGCTGAAGGCTGACCAGGGGGTCGAGGCCTGTTGCTGTTGGTCCATTTTAAAACCCAAACCCTTGCAGGTTTAGACAGGCTTACAGCTGCATTTACAGCAAATGCCAAAATAAGGCATACAACTGCATTTACAGCAAATGCCGAAAAAATGCCAAAATAAGAAGAACTTGAGCTATCTAACGAGGGATTCTCCAGTTGCCAACAAGGAAAAATGTGGGGGACAAGAGGAGGAGAGGACAACAAGATAGACCTGGGTTATTGACTATTGACAATTTAGAACTTGTGCCAAATTAATGACAGCACTGGAGATGTAGGACGCAGCGCTTATACAAACCAATGTATATGCTGAGGGCACATTAGGCCAAAAAGAAAGGTTTGTTTCAGGTCACCCGACCCTATCAAAAGAGGTCCGACCCCACGTTTTTTTATGCAATTTTGAAGACATTTTCATGTTTTTACCCCTTTTTGGTCAATTTTGGGGGTTCAAAAAACGTTGGGTAGTACATGCATGTTTAAGATAAATAAATAAATAAATAAATCCGACCTACCGACCTACCGACCCTACATTTTCCTCCCATGTTACCTGAAACAAACCGTCTTTTTTTTTTTGGCCTTAGCTCCGAGTCAGTTGAGGAGAGGAGGTTAGCATTACAGGCTGGGCTGGGGCTGGGGCTGGTTGGATTAGGACTAGGCAGTATTGGGTGGGACAGATGGTCTTGGGGTATGTGGGACCGCTGAATACGAAGGTGTCGCGGGGGCGAGACGAGTCATCGCGAGTCGAGACGAGTCACATGGGGGGTGATGAAATTTGGTCTGAGAGCCCCCACTACTATTGACCCTGTCACCATTCTACCGCAATGATTTTATCAGGATTACGGATAAAGTATTTTGTCAATTGCTCTCACAGAACCTTCACTATAATAATAGTGCAGAAATGCCTTTTATGAAATCATTCCCACCAATAGTGTAAGAGGTCACACATAGAGATTTGGAGTTGAGGGAAACCAATACTGAGCCTGTACTCTCTGTTGGAGTGCAGTTTATTTGGGTTGATAGTGTGAACTTCTGCTATAAGTACTTAGAGTTGACATAAAGAGTATTAAATATGTTGTTGTTTTAATCTCATTTAACCAATATATATATATATATATACTGTGGGGAGTAGAAAAACTTCATTGGGTGTCATGAAAGTAAGAATGAATCCTTCAGTCAATACTGTGAATTCCACAGCTGCTTTTGTGAACGAGGAGCATGTAATACTTTTCTTCAATTCTATCACTACCATTGCAGATAAGAGTTATATGAACACATCCTTTTTACTGCTGGAGTAGATCAAGCAGGATAACAAAGCTATATTATCATTTAATATAAATTAGTTCAAAGATCCATATTGACTCGCTGGAGAAAAAAAATAGTTTTCATGGCGTAGTGAGTGTGACATTAAAATTCATTAAATATGAACAATACCCTATTCTATCTATAATCATTGTAACTGAGCCAGACAATGACATTTTTCTCAATCATGTATCTCAGTGTTCTTGATGGTGTAGGGGTTTACTACGGTAATCATTTATATCCAGGTGACCGAGGAGGATTAAGTTCGGGTTGTTCCCGCCTGGCGTTAGTGTGGGCGGTATCCCAGAGGGGGCGACTGTCCTCTCTCGGGTACTGCGCACCACGTTTCAGGCGGGAGCCAACCGACACGTGACCATGTTCATTTCACACCCAAAGGGGGTATATAAACCTCCCCTCCTCGTATAGTCGCCAGTCAGTGCAGGCCCGGCTGACTCCCCGCATTACCCTACCCCAATCGCTAGATTGAACCAGGACTGCTTCGTCTTACCCTTCGGGTTAAGACTAGATTCAATTGTAATAGGGATACGTTGAATAAACCACGCTTTCTACTTCGCACTTGGAAACTGACGTTCTTGTTCTCTTTCTGAGATTCCGAACCACTACACTGGTGCCGTGACCAGGATCAGTTTCGAAGTAGCAGTCAGGTGAACCTGGCCGGAGTAGGAGAGTATGGGGACGGTAACGTCCCGGAGCGGAACAACCCAGTTGTTCCGACCAGCTTCGAGGGTTTCATGCGTGAAACCGAAGGAGCTTTAAATCCAGGAGCGACTTTGGAAGAAGGAGAACTGGAGTCCACCCGAGTGGACCAGATGGAACCGGAGGAAGCGAGGGGGTTCACACCGAACTTCATTGCCACTCAGGGCCAAATCATGTTGAACACTGGGCGTTCTTTGTTCAACACGACTGACTCCGTTTTCTTTCCCGGAGGAAAGAAAAGGGCGAACCAGAAGGGCTCATTTCTGGACCCGACGGTATTAGAAATACCGCCACAACCCCTTCGGGTCGTACCCGAAGGAGGTCCCATCGTCGGGACCCAACCTGATCTTGATCAGGACGACACCTTGGACCGGGACAACGAGTACCGGAACAAGGAAGAAATGAACAAGCAGTACGATGCTCTGCACGACGAATTGGTTTCGTTGATCTCTGAAAGGAATAGGTACATCCTAGAGAGTAGACAGGTCCATCAGGATATGGAGTGGAGAACGGATCAGTTGACCCGTGACAACCAACTGGTGAAAGACCAGATGGAGAAAAATCAGGAAACCCTGAAAGCGGAAAAGAAAAGATTATCCGAGTTAGGTCAAGCTAACCGGAAGTCTTATGCCTGTCAACAACAGTATCAGGCGGACCTAGAAAGATACTCTAGGGAATGGCACGCCGCCAAGGACGCTCGCAACCAGCAGGTGGAAGACAATGAGGCAGTAAGAACCGCTATCCTAGAAGCAAACGAAGAGTTAGATCAGAAGAAACTAGAGGGCATGAAGGCGGTATCTATACTGGAAGCTAGACGAGTAGAGTTGGAACTCTACCTAGGTAACCAGAAGGTACCTGACCCAGAGGTGACCCTCACCCCTGGGGAAGGAGTGGAGAACCCTCCACTCCAAGGAGTTCTAAAGCCCGCCACCCGATACCCTTCCGGAGGACAGGTAGAGAAAGATGTCTACTATACATCTGCTCCCCCTGCTCCGACGGGACCTTCGGTAACCATCGATCCGACGGCATATTCCGCGGGAAGTGCGCCGGGAGTCGATAGTTATGACACCTTGAACCCCTTCGCTGGGGATAGTCCATCTCAGTATGGAGCTGTTCCACCCCCTTCGGGTACGAGCAAGAACACCACCACCCATGAGGATCAACAGGGGGGGTGGTATGGTTATGATAATTGGGGTGACCTGATTTTTCATCATAACCAGGAGGCAGAGACCCGAGAAGGGAGAACTCCGGGAAATCAAACCCGGGGGCATGCAACCCGAGGCAGGAGAGCAGTGGAAGGACCTTCTGCTGGATGGTCTAGGGATCAGAACCGACAGTACCCCCGTACTGATAGTCCTGATAGACCCACAAATGGTCAGGGAAGTCGGCCTAGATCCCAAACCCATGACCAAACAACCACCGGGAGTGTTCCCCCTTATCCGGGTACCACTTCTCGCCCTCGACCTACCCGGTTTCCCGGGTGCGAACCAGTCTCTCCAGTCCGACCATTGACCCGAAGAACCTCAATGGCTCCCGGATTGAGACAGGTTTATGATACTGATCCTTGTATCAAGAGCCTTGGCTTAGATAGCTATAGCCGGGGACAAGATGCCACTGAAATAATGGACTGGAGCCGGAATCTATCAGATCAGCTGATAGAAGGGGTCACCAGGGGTGCCCGACGGACCGCCCGGATCACTAAATCCTACAAAGGGAAAGGACCCTGGAAAGATGAATATCAAATATTTGTGGATGACTGCAAATACAATGGGTGGTCTAAAGAAGACTCATTAGGAGCCTTCGTGATCTGGCTAAATGATGGGCCAGGTAAGTCAGCAGTCTCCCAATGGAGAAGTACATATGGCCCTTCGGGTACATATGATCAGCTCGAAAGTACTGCTGTATATATCTTTGGGAACCTGGTGACCGTGGATCACTGGTTGGTCTTCAAGGGACGAACCCAGAAACCAAAAGAGTCCCCAAAGATATATGGTCTAGAGCTTCAACGGATTCTGCATCAGGCAAGACCCGAATGGGCTAGAGACGCCGATTACTATATCGAGACTCTCTTTGTCCGGTTTATTAGCGGACTGAGCGACCCTGATCATCAGGAACTAACCAGAAAAGCTTGGAAAAGCGATTCCTCCCTAGCCGATCTATTTTTAGCCATAGATGGTCATGAGAAGAAGAAAGTTCTTCTTGCCGGATTGGTGCCCAACCAATCCCGAACGTCAGCGGTAGTTGACTATAGTAGCAGCGGGGGATCCTCGGGTGAGGATACCGAAGGAGAGGAGACTATTGGGGCGGTAGCCTTCAGTGGGAAGCGCCGGGACAAAAAGTCCGGTGATAACAAAAGGCGGAAACCTTTTGACAAATCATCCTCTAGCAAAAAGCCAGAGAAACCTCCAGGGGACAATTCAAAAATCCCTTCCAAACCTCCCTCGGGTCCACCAGAACCCAATGTTCCGAAGAAATCGGAGCCTGACCAGTCCCTCGGATTGGTAGAAGCCATGATGCAGCGTATGATGGCGATGTTTGATAAGAAAGAGGAAAGGAGGGTTAAACCCGAACTGAGTACTGTAACATGCTACAGATGTCAGGAGAAGGGGCATTACGCCTCCTCATGCACAGCTGAGAAACCTGTGATGCGATTCTCCGGAAAGAACTCGGAAAATTAAAGGGGATCCCTGAGGAAGGCGACTCAGAGATCCTGACGGAACGGGAGTAAGTTCACACTCAGTAGTGACGCCCGGACATATGGGGGACAAGCAGGCGCAGCTTGGGAACCCTGGGGCCGGGGCCATCAGCATTCCAGTCATACATTCGGGAAGTGAGTCGGGGAAACCCGGTGCTGATGCGGAGGAGTATAGTGCAATGGTTTGTGGAACCAGGCTCCCCCTAGATCACCCTTGCCTGGAATACATAAGAGGGCGTGGATTAGATCTAGGTACTGAGAGTGACTTACAGAAGTTCACTAGTAACCCTTCATTGAATGGAGGAAAAAGGTGGTATTTAGCCGCTTCTGTGAAGGGTAGGGTCGGGGAATTTCTGATAGATACTGGAGCCAGCCACTCCATCATCTCTCGGAGGTTCTACACTCTTCTGCTGGGCACAAATGATGACCTTAAAATGAGGGTAAATGCGTGCACAGCCGACGGTAGCAGATTGCGGACGTTTGGACGTACTTTCCTGTGTATCTCGGTGGTGGGGAAGGAGTTTGTATTCTCCCCAACCATTGCTGAGATCGAGGATGATGGCATTATAGGGATGGACTTTGCCGACCTGTTCGGGATGATGTTGAACCCGAAGACAGGTGAATTGTCCATACAGAGTCCCTATAATATCAAAGCACAATGTGTGCTGAGAGTTATCAGTAGTGTAGCAAGTGTCGCACAGACGGTGAAACTTCCACCGGGAACCACATGTGATGTGTTAATAAGCGCTTCCTCTGAACTAAGAGGAAGGGCCGGGGTCATGGAACCCGACGTAGCTTATCTCCAATCCCTCGGGTTGGAATCTGCTGATACGTTGGTGGGAAATGCCCAATGAACCCTTGTCCCCATTTCCAATCCTGGTGTTCATATGGTATATCTCCAGAAAGGCGCTAAAGTAGGCAGTGTGGTACTCGCGGAGGCGGTCACCAGCAGCCTTCTGGGGTTGCCATCCGAAGAGCCGCCGGGTACGGCCGTAATCGAAGAGGAATTAGAAAAGCTAATTCTAGATGCTTCGGAACTAGATCCGAAGGAGCAGAAGGACCTTCGGGTAATGTTAAAACGTTGCCGAAGGGCCTTCGCGTTCCCCGGAGAACCCTTAGGACGAACTGATAAAGTCCTACACGGAATTGACGTGGGGGAAAGTTCCCCCTTTAAAATTCCTTACCGTCGGCTACCTCTGAAGAAGAAGGAGGGATGACAAAGAAGAACTCATATCCTCTACCGAGGATTGATGAAACCATTGACTCACTAGGAGGGAATGAATGGTACTGTACCATAGACTTACAGTCTGGGTACTGGCAGGTCGGAATGAAGCCTGCCGACATGGAGAAGACGGCCTTCTCTAGCCATGTAGGATTGTTCCAGTACAACGTCATGCCCTTCGGGTTGTGCAATGCGCCAGCCACCTTCGAGGCCATGATGGAGACATTACTGAGCGATCTACTATGGAAGAAATGTCTAGTTTATCTAGATGACGTCATTATCTTCGGAAAAACATTCCAAGGTTGTCTAGACAACCTGGAAGAAGTCCTCCAGAGGATAATGAGTAATGGGTTGAAATTAAAACCTAAGAAATGTCAGTTGTTTAAGAAAGATATTAATTATCTGGGAAGAATCATTTCCACACAGGGGGTGAAAGCAGACCCGGAGAAGATCCGAAGTGTGACGGAGTGGGAAAAACCCAGGTGTCCCAAGGATGTCCGTTCATTCCTCGGGTTCTGCTCGTATTATCGAGATTTCTTACCAGGCTATGCCCAGGTGAGCTATCCTATCCAGTCACTGTCTCATTGGACACCTGGTAGGCGTAAGGAAGTTTTTCCATGGGGAAAAGAGCAAGACGAGTCTTTTGAATCCATCAAAAGACTCTTTGTTGAAACACCAGTGTTGAAATATCCGACAGCCGCCGGTCATTTCATCCTGGATACTGATGCCAGCAATGAGAGCATTGGAGCTGCTTTGAGTCAGGTCCAAGACGGAAAGGAAGTTCCCATTGCTTTTGCTAGCAACACCATGAACAAGTCACAGAGGAATTACTGTACCACCAAGAGGGAACTCTTGGCAGTGATTGTTTACACAAAGAAATATAAACATTTTTTGTGGGGCTCAGATTTCACGCTGAGGACTGACCATTCCTCCTTGAGGTGGTTACTTAATTTTAAGGATGCTGAAGGCATGATAGGTCGGTGGTTAGCACACTTATCAGAGTTCGGGTTGGAACAGAAGCAGATCCAACACCGACCCTGTGTGAAGCATGTAAATGCTGATGCACTGTCCCGCCGACCCATCAGGAGTTGTGGAAATGAGAAATGTGATGATTGTGGAGCCCACGGGGCGGTCCTAGCTGGAGTCCGGTTGCCACTGGAATCCAGGGGAACTGGTATCCTTCAATGGTCTATGGAGACTATCAGAAGGTTCCAGGAGAAGGACCCGAACGTGGGGAGGTTGCTCGGGTTGATTCCTAAAGGGATCAAACCTGTTCGACCTGAAATCTCGCTAGAAAATAGAGAGATGAGGAGATTTTTAGCCCAATGGACAGAGCTTGAAGTATCCGAAGGTGTTCTATATAGATGGAAGATCAATCCTTCGGGAAGAAGGATCAGACAGGTAGTGATCCCCTCCGGTATGAGGAGGGATTTGATGTATTATTGTCACGGTCATATGACCAGTGGTCACTTTGGGAAGAAACGTTCATTAGAACGACTGTCCCGAAGATACTACTGGCCAGGAATGAGCACTGACTTATTACGTTGGATCGCCACGTGTCCCGATTGCTGTAAAAATAAACCCGGCCCTGGGATGGGTAAAATGCCCTTGTCCCAGGAACTGTTCGGAGTTAGGTTTGCGAGAATAGCAATCGACATCATCAGTGGTTTTAAAACAACCCCTGATGGTAACACGTGTATGATGGTAGTCACTGACTACTATACTAAGTATACGCGGGTGTTCCCCTTACCCGATCACAAAGCAGCGACCTGTGCGAAGGCCTTTGTGAAAGGTTGGGTATTACACCTAGGAGTGCCTCTGATGATGCATAGTGACCAAGGCCGGGAATTTGAGTCGGATCTATGGCAGGAAATGTGCCATGGGTTAGCCATCTGTAAGACCCGAACCAATCCTTACCGACCCCAGAGTGATGGGATGGTGGAAAGGTTCAACAGAACGCTGATTCAGGTTCTGAAACCCTTGGTGAATGAAAGTATGACTGATTGGGATGAACAATGTGAATATGTATGCCATGCATACAACAGCACTGTTCATAAAAGCACCAATTGCACCCCAAACTTATTAGTGTTTGGGGAAGACATGATCATGCCAGCCGATCTTGTTTTTGGAGTGGTCGGGTTGAATCCCGACGCACCCTGTCACGTGATGTTTGTGGAATCACTAAGAGACCAGTTCAAATTCGCATACGAACTTGTTAGAACGGAGTTACAAAAGAATGCGAAATGGCAGAAGACTGGTTATGACCATGGACTAAAAGTCCGTCGGTTCAAGGTAGGGGATCAAGTAGTAAGACTACACGAACCTCTATCCAATTTAAAATTGGCAAGCAACTGGGATGGTCCATTTGTAGTGACTAGAGTAGTAAGTGACTGTACTGTCATGATTAGATCCTTAATTGGGCGGATCTATAAATCCAACGTGGCTCGGCTCCGTCCCTGGAAGGGGAGGGATCTGACCACAGAAACGTATGGGTTAGGAGTAGATGAATTACTCCAAGAAGTAAAGAGCAGGAAAATGGATCAAATAACCCCGAAACGTGGCCGAGGAAGGCCTAGGAAGTTGGGGGGCAGTGATCCGAAGGTGCAGAAGAAGGAAAAAGTCTCGCTAGCTGTAAGCAAACCTAGGCGGAAGAGAAAGGGGACGGCTAACCCTGCCTCTGAAAAGGCGCCTTCGGGAGCTAGGTCAAAGAAAATACCCATGGGAGGTACCCGACGCAGTCCCCGCCTGATAGAAAGGGCTGCGGTAACCTAAGCTAGTACACAACGAGTGTGTTGTCCTGTACTATGTTAGGAGAGGGAGGGAAGAAATTCCTGGCGGGAAAAATTATAAATTTATTTCCTCTTTTTCCGAGAAATTGTTTTGTGTTGTCATCTGTTAAATGTTGGAATATACACGAGTGACCGGGTATGGAGCGTGTAAACCCCCCAGCAGGGTACCAGTGGGTGGTGAGCGGATAATCCGGTGGGTTTGCGGGCATGCTTCCCATAAAAACCTCACTAATACTCCAGCAGAGCTGTTGGTTGCGAATGGTTCGGCTACTACCCGAAGCACCTGTTTATAATAAAAAGCACCGGCGCCCTGCGGGCGCGGGAAAAGAACTGGGTCAATGAGTGACCTAGTTAGGGCAGTCTCGCGGAGGGCCCGAGACGCGCGTGGATGCGCGTGACCTCTGCGCAAAGAGGTCGTTTTGGTTCATTAGATTTCGAATCTTCGCCGGCACCGGGTGCTGGCCAACGAGGAGGATCTAATAAGAACCGAATTCAAGCGTCAAAAGTAGGTGAATACGTTTCAAAAGTAGAACAGGTCCTCCACAAAGACCTGTAGTAATAGTTAGGACTCTTATTTAGTATAAATAAGAGCGCCCAACCCAGCATGGCCTCACGGCAGCTCGAGTTGGGCGGAGGGGAACGGCCACACAACATGGCCGATTTGCCCCACGAAGACAGGGTTGGTGCCGCCAGCCCTGTTACTCTCTCCGAGGAGCAGCTCCTCGGAGAGGAAGACATGGATGTATCCACGTCTGAATCAGCCCTCACTGAGGCTGAACGAAGGAATCTTCATGAAAAAGATCGTCTTCTTGCTCTGAAAATAGAGCAGGAGGAGGCCCAACATCTGAAGGATACGTGGGATAGGTGTGGTAATCCGAACATCAACCCGGATAACCACCCGAAGGATGAGAAGCCAGCTAGCCTGGTGAAGACAACTGATAAAAGTTGTTACGATGGAAGGGAGATGAATCTCCATCCAGACGTGATGTGCGCCACGGAGATAGGCCTAGCCAGACCTATCCCTAACGACATAGTGGATATGTTGCAAGAATTTATTGATGCGGGAGCTCTCCGCATCATGCCCCCAGAGTGGTTTGCTACCTGGGAAAATCTACAGCAAGGCCTCCGAGTGTGTAAAGCACTTCGGAAGGGCTTGTTTGACGCCGAGATGGCTGACGTCGGGATGTGTGTGCCTCGGATGACACCCATCTCGGATGACACTTCGTGTGGGGCATTCGGCGCCACTACCCTCGCGGTAGGTTGCTACCGCAGATACAACCCGGTAGGGATGTTGGAACCGAGATCGGTTGAAGGATATAGGGACTTAATACAGTCCAACTTATCCTACGAGGTCTATCAGATAGACTATAACCGCATGAAAACAATCATGGCGGAGAAGGACCTCAGCCGTCACGAGGCCATCATCGAGACGGTGGAGGAAATGGTCAAGACTCGGACTAAGAGTTTGACTCAGGCAGAGGAGAAGGCTGCAGCTAAAGCCAGCAGGGACATCCGAAGGGGTGACCCTGCAACGCGCACTAGCAGTCCCCATGGTCAGGATATCCGGACTGTGGTAGTTACAAAAGGTGAATCCCCTTTTGTCCATCCTCGGGGTCGCCAAGCCTTGAGGAATGAGGCAGCCCGGTTAAAGAGAGTACCAGACGCCCAGCGGATTGTGACCGATGGGTCAGTATCGGATAAATCTGATACGAGCAGTACTTCCCAAGGGAAGTCTGCTACAGGGGAGGACGATATGGACATTGCGGCTCCAAAATCTCCTTCCGAGACGAAGGACCCAGTGACCACAGTCACCCAAACCGACCCGACACCCGACCCGAAGGTGGCTGCTGGACATCAGTCCGACGCCAGCTCGGGGAGCGAGTCGGGTACTGCCCTGGAAAAACACATCTGGAATAACGCCAGAGGTGGATTTCAGGGATTCATTCCCTCCTACTGGGGGGAATGCGCAAAAGGATCGGGGCGTTTCTCCATCCCGCCCGTAATCAATTTAAATGGGAAATCCGACGATGAGGATTGGTGCAGAGCGACCCAAAGGGATCCTCTCGTGAGCGAGTTCTACGAGGACTGGCTTAAGAAAATAGATTTCTTCCCAGAGACCTATTATACCAGGGATCAGAAGGCAAAGATCCGCTGGGCTGTCCGACATTGGGACAGGGACCACCTTCAGTGTCCATTCCAGAAATGCCAGTCATCTCTGGAATTACAGGTGTCCTTCGCCACTAAGGCGAGGTACCTGCGCCACTTAGTGGAAAACCACACCCATCACTATATGGTGTACCAGTGCGATCCGGAGGGGGCAGGTACTACTACCTGTTCGGGTCACCTGCATCCTAGGCGTGGACGATTGATAAAGCACATGACCATGCTCCATAATATTGGAGGTGGTGAGGCCAGAGCCAAGGTAATGGCCCTGCATGAACGCGTAATAGACGCGTTCAGAGATTGCCTGAAGAAGGATCCGAAGAGCCTTAATTCTTCTAAGGCGTATTTCTGCGAGGTAGCAGAAAGCAAATCAAAGCTCACAGTAGCTAGGTTTGCGAAGGTCCCGGGTTCACGGAAGTTTGATTTGGATCCGGACCAATACCCACCCGAGATGTTCCGTCGGTCTGCCAATCGAGGCCGGGGGAGAGGTGGGAGAGAACCCGACCCGAGGGACTACTACCGGGGTCGGGGGGAGCAGCCGAAAGGTGATCGGGGACGGTCTCGGTCCACCAGCCCGGCTACTCACGTAAGAAGAGGAGGGACCCTCAGCCTTGAGGAGATTGACTCCCGTTATTACACGGAGTCCTCTCATAGTGGTCGTAGCTATGAGGCATCTGCGGATAGACATACTGACTATCCGGAGATGGACTTGGCGCCTGGACAGGAGTCCCAGACGCTCGGCCAGACCCCCCAAGACACCCGAAGGCGCGAGAATGAACTCTCTCGCCAGAGGGAGGTTGATAGGGAACTGGCCCGACGGGGACGCAGGAGTCCTGGGGAGGAACCCTCCCGGACCTGGTACGACTTGGTGCGACATGTGGCGTCCACCTCGTCTGCCCAGGGAGGTGTCCTACCCGACGCCGGTTACCGAGGAGGCCCGACAAGCAGACCTTCATCTGCTTCGGGACGGACGGAACCATCCGCTCCTACAGGAATACACCAGCAGGTGTTAAAGCATGCCAGTAGGGATGCTTCGCGGCACCAACAACAGCCGCCATCACACAAGGCATTCAAGCCTGCTCACCGGATCACTGGGCTGGATGGGGAGGCTATGAGACCTCCTCCTCCGCCACCGAAAGGTCCAGTACCAGCTCCGGCGATACCACCCCAGAAGCCGGCTCCACCACCAGGGAAGCCGACTGAGGTTGGGAAACCAACCATGGATCCTCCTGTTAAAACACAGGAGGTCAAACTCAAGAAGGAGAAGCCTGCGGCCACTCTTAATGTAACACCGATAGCATCCTACTTTCCTAAGGATGCTCCGCTGTCCAATCAGATAGGACAGGAGATTCTGGATGACTTCCAGAAGGAACAGCGGGTGATGGCTGAGGATTACCACAAGAGGGTGGTACAACACTTCATAGAAGGGGTGAGGAAGTGTCATCGGAAGGAAAAGGAGAGCCTTCAGAAGGACACTGCCGATGAGGTAGTTACCAAGACCAGGTTCTTGGAAGCACAGCGCGACAAAGCCGCTGTGCTGGAAGCTACAGTCCGAGAGGAGTGTAAAGAGCTCCAGGAAGAAATCCGGGAGATGAAGGCCAAATTTAAAATTTGCCTCGGGATGAAATTCTCGGACTGGGATGGGAGCATGGATCAGCTGAAAGATGCCATCCAGAAGAAGGAGGTACCCGAAGGCTGAAACAAAGCTCCTTCGGGATAACTGAATACAGCTGTAGTTGTTTCAGGAACTCTTCGGCTACGGAAGCTGAAGGTGAATATGAAGGGACTATCCCTTCATATTAAAGGAACCTTTAGGTTCTGAGGTAATGATATCCATACCAAGTGTTAATAATATTTCCACATATGTAAACATTTTAACATACATCGCACCTACAGAAGTCTACCATTTGCTGGTAGACCCGAAGAGGAGAGCACCTCACTCAGTCGTCCAAGATGAAGAGGAGAGCACCTCACTCAGTCGTCCAAGATGAAGAGGAGAGCAACTCACTCAGTCGTCCAAGATGAAGAGGAGAGCACCTCGCGTACTCTTCCCGAAGCAGATCCGGAGATCAGCCCATTATCCGACTTCTTATAAAGTCAACATAGCACTTTTTGTGAGGTTCTGCAGTATACCGCTGCAGTTCCAGATTATTTATTAAAACGTACATTCTCGTCCATGTTACTAATATATATTTATGGTGCTGATACACTACGATAGTTTATGATACTCAGGATAATACCAAAGATCTGTATAAACCATGACTGTGTTCAAACGTTAACCACTTCGGGTGGGTGTAAATAAGAGTATGTATATCTAGTTGTATATATATTTTGTTATGGAAAACGGAGGTGATGAAAATTTTGATTCTGGTGCGGAGAAAAGTTATCATGTATCCCTATGTAAATTTTTTTAGGCTTGTGAGTCCTTTTTAGGACTGGTAATAATTCTTCGGAATTGGTACACTTGCCGATTATATTTTTAAAGGTCCTTATCAGGACTATATATGTATTTCCTATCAGAAGATAGTTACAAACTGTTAGTAACTACTTCGGGTACTACTTAACGTAAAGGTCATATCATAAGGTTTCTATGACAGTGTAATGCCTTAATTCCATTAATATTGTTCATCATATATTACATATGACTAATGGTAGTAAAACCCTTTGTGTATAGTGTGTAGACAAACTACTTCTGGTTGTCAAACTATTTTATTATGAGTCTACTACTCAGGTTTTTACCACACCTAGTGTTGTCTAGGGGGGGTAGTGTAGGGGTTTACTACGGTAATCATTTATATCCAGGTGACCGAGGAGGATTAAGTTCGGGTTGTTCCCGCCTGGCGTTAGTGTGGGCGGTATCCCAGAGGGGGCGACTGTCCTCTCTCGGGTACTGCGCACCACGTTTCAGGCGGGAGCCAACCGACACGTGACCATGTTCATTTCACACCCAAAGGGGGTATATAAACCTCCCCTCCTCGTATAGTCGCCAGTCAGTGCAGGCCCGGCTGACTCCCCGCATTACCCTACCCCAATCGCTAGATTGAACCAGGACTGCTTCGTCTTACCCTTCGGGTTAAGACTAGATTCAATTGTAATAGGGATACGTTGAATAAACCACGCTTTCTACTTCGCACTTGGAAACTGACGTTCTTGTTCTCTTTCTGAGATTCCGAACCACTACAATGGAATTGATGTCCAATAAAATGAACCATTGTGGAAAGCAGGATTTGAACTCTGATATCATTTCTCATTTCCAAAATTCAATTCTGGATTCATTTTAAGTTGAGTTAAATGCATCTGACAGATGCTTTCATCCTTAATCAAATTGATTCACTCAGTCAAGAAAGTTTTAACCATTTAAGGACCGCTTAGTGCTTTAATGCATTATGCCCTTTATCGCCATGATGCAGGAATGCAGCCCTGGTGAGTGTACCAAACAGTGCTGCATTCAAGTATACTGTCGATCCTATTGTGTTGGTAGACTCGCATCGGGTTGAAATGATGCATTATAAATGTAGACTTGATGAGTACACTACTAGGGCTGCATCCGTGCATCATGACAACAAAGTAGACAGTTCATCAAAGTGCTATGCCGGCCTCAGAGGGTTACTGACATCGTCAACTTAATTAGGATGCTTCAATTTGTACATCAATTTACCCCAGAATCTCTTTTTGTCTATAACCCAATCAAGCCTCTATTGTGCTCTCTGTCATTTGTCCCCGGCTAAGGCACTAAATAACATTATGGCGGCGACCTAAAATAACATTAAATGAGAGATCTGATTTAGGGAATCTCAGAACTTAAATAATGTTAAATAAGGGAGTTAGTCTCCAACTGAAGGAAATAGCACAAAGGTGATTAAAGATAAAATTGTATAAGTGTGGATAGGCGGCTGTCAGAGTGAATTAAGTTATTTCCTATTGGTATTTATAGTCTTTACAAACACGGGCAAGTAGTAGACAAAAGTGGCCTCTGACTCGGGCTAATAGAAGTACTTGAGACATCTGAGTAATAAGGTGATAGATGAAGGTCTTGAAGGCATGTTCCGATTTTTTCCATATTTTGCTTTCTATTTAAATATGTTCAAAATGGCAGTGCAATATCATATTTGGAGGATGGTATACAATAAAATAAGATTCATGGTTAATAAGAGCCAATTAAAATGGTCCCATGAACACAGGTATAGGCTTTTATAATGTATTTTAAATGGGAGGAATTACAGCGTGCACTCCAAAAGTCTTGAATTGAGCAAAAAACTGATTATTAGATGGAATCTAAGCTGAATTCTGGGGAATAATGTTAAATAAAGTAGGTAGGACATAAAGTATGGTCATATTGAGCATTCTGACCCAATTTTAGCAAAATCTATTTATGAACCCTAATCATCGGACTATGCCACTTTAATATGCTACACCTTCTCAGTGGGCACAAGAGGCGTTACGCGCTTATTAAGCCATGCAGAGAAGTTGAGAGCTTGATAAACGCTTAACAAGTGATCTGTGCCCACTTGGTTTTGTTGTCATGATACATGAATGCAGCCCTGGAGACTCATGCATGCTGACCTTTTAGGGTTGTATCAATCCCGTTGGATCTGCATGATGCCTAAATGCAAAGCACTGCATTCCCGCATCATTAGGATAAATGCCATAATGTATTATTTAAAGCACTATGTGGCCCTTAAATTTAAATACCTTTAAATCTGCCCATACCAATACCATAAAACAGTGTTCTGGGACTAGTCCATTAACTAGTGTCCATTGTAGTTATGGGAAAGTGGAGATGTGAGACAGGGGGGGGGGGGACATTGGTGGTCTCAATAACTAATTGAGTCTTTGCTGAGGCCTGGGGAATTAATGCTGATTCTCCTGGAGATCTGCATGGGGGTTTCAGGTACTGGGAATGCAGCGCTAATTATGTGAACTGTTTAATGGATTTAAAGTATTTGTTTATTGTCCTGACAAATATGTACAGCGCTTCGCTGGTATTTATAACAATTCGTCAGCGTGTCATGTATGCTCGCATATGTAATTTTTTCGAATATTTCCAGGTATTTTCATGAGACATCTACAAGTGACCGTGTTTAATGTAAGGGATTTATCCTTACTGAACTAAACCAGTGTATAGTACAGTTCACAAGAGTAAATTAAACTTTGCCAAAAGTCTGGATCTTCTTGTCGTTTAGTCCACAGCTAGGTCATTCTGTGATGGGAGATTGTCACCACAAGTTTAGTTACCTCTGTCTAGGTCATCCACCAGCTGTGTATAGTGCATGCCAATTTTTGTAGTTGTATTTGAGTCGGGACCAATACTCGCAATGGGCACAGAATATTGAACCAACATTGATGAGTGGTTGTCAATGTTGATTCAGTGTTGATTCAATGCTGAGTCAACGTTGACCTAAAGTTTGTGCCCACTGGGCTATGCTCAAAGAGTGCAACCTCTGCTGTAGATTTGGACCTCCCAGAGAGACCTTCTTATCACTCCCTCTGCCGCAGAATGCAGCTAGGGCACCATTGGTAAGCTGACGCCCTGATGGTGACCCTGTTGTAATGCTGGAAAGCCCCTAAGATTCTGCTCCATGAGCAGTGGGTATGGAGATTGGTCAGCGGGTTTTTCCTAAATATGCTCTAATAGACTAACTAAAACACTGGCGCTCCGCCACAGAAGGGACCTTTACGGGCGCGGCTAACCTGATTAGACAACAGATAGCAGACATAATTCATCCAATTAGAGATCAATTACCTCCTGTTAGGGACTGGACTGCTGGTCTGGTTACTGCTGGGGGGTAATTGAGCTCTGATTAGGTGGGTCTGATGAGATTAACCCGCGGCCGCCTAGTGCTTTAATGTGCTCTGCTCTTTGTCGTCATGAATACAACCCTGGCGAGTAATTCGCCAGTGCTGCATTAACTCATTATGCCGACCCTATGGGGTTGAGACACTCTGGAGGAGTCAGCATGATGCACCAATGCAGCCCTAGCGAGTTATTCTCCAGGGTTGCATTGGTGTATCATGAATGCAATCTTAGTGAGTAACTCACCAGTGCTACTTCAAGCTTCATGCGGACCCTAAAGGGGTGATTCACCAAAGAGTGCAAGAATGCAACCCTGCTGCATAGTCTCACCATGGCTGCATTCAAGCATTATAAATTGAAGGGCATACTACACCAAGGCACTGTGCAGCCCTTAAAGCGTTAACAGAAGCCACCTGCGACTGCCCTCCCAAGGTCACTCCTCCAGGAGGGTAGTTGAGGGGGAACAGAAGGAGGGCCCCAGACGGGTAAAATCGACAAAAGCCTAGTGACAAGGGACAAGACCTATTAAAATCGACAAATGACATAGGCATTCCTTAAAATCGACAAGTGACATGAGACCTAGTGACATTTTCACAGTGTCAGTGGCAAGTGACAAGACTCTTTTCTTAAAATTGACAAGGGACATTGACATTTCTTAAAATCGACAAGTGACACAGCAACTCCCCCCCCCCCCCCGTCTGGGGCCCTAGAAGGACTAGAGACCAGAGGGAGGGCCTTAGGACTAAGTTAGGTGCACGGTTGGTTGTTTAACTCTCAGCATCACCAAAAGTAATGATCAAATGATGATCATCAATCACTAAACAAGAAAGCTGTTTTTTTTGTCACATGGCGTTTATTTTTCCCGGTCAATACATTCTCGGCGCGAGGCTCACACCACATTGGTGTGAGAGTCTAATGTATTGATATTGTCACATTTTCTTTCATAAGCACACAATTTCAATTATCTTTAAATGTGAGTTTTGTAGACATGAAACGTAACACACACACACACCCGCACACACTCATCAAAGGGCTAGAGCAGGCTGGCTAGCAATGCAGGAAGCACAACACAAGCAGAAGAGCTCCAAAACAATTGTCTTTATTAGAAAGGTTTCATTTATAAATGGTGTATTGCGATCAGAGCCCACAGGACAAAGCGATGATAAAACTCAAAGTGCCAACAGCCAGTGCCCGTCACTAATGTAATGTGATTAATTAGCCCTTTAAGGACACCTTCATGCATTATACCCTCTGTCATCATGATGCATGAATGCAGCCCAGGCAGGTAACTCACCAGTGCTGCATTGAAGCATCATGCCGACGCTACAGGGTTCAGACACCAACGAAGGGTTGGCATGATGCACCAATGCAGCACTGGCAAGTTACTAACCGGGGCCGCATTGGTGCATCATGATGACAAATAGCACATTTAAGCGATATGCCGTCCTTAAAAAGTTAAAGGAGATGTTAGCAGTACTACAGGGGGTTCTGTGTCAGGGGTTCATATACATAGACTGGGATATAAGGGAGTGGTCACTTTTTAACAACAGGGGGGGGTCGTTGGATTTCCGCGCGAGGGGGTTGAAATTTTTTTGGTCCCCCCCACGGAAGGGGTCGAAATTATTTTGGTCCCCCCTCAGGCCGGCTGAAATTGAGCACGGCCGAACCCTTTGAGCTATAGTAAAGCGCTGGCTTTTTCACTAAAAAGGGGTGCAATGTTTTTGGTCCCCCCCTTCAAGGGGTCCAAACCTTTTTGGTCCCCCCCCAAATCCACCCCCCTGTTGTTAAAAATGACCACTCCCTAAATACATCCTAATCCCCTGTGAAGGTCTGTGTGTGACTACTGTACTCATTAACCTTGGTGCCTGGTTGGTTAGATAATGTGCTGTGTCAGCAGTATTAGGGGGATCAGTACTCATTAGTATGTTAACCCTTTAAGGACGGCATGTCACTAAAGGGTGACACTTATCGTTATGATGCAGTACCATTGAGTCACTCGCTGGTGCTGCATTGGCGCATCATGCCGATCTTTTGGGAGTATATCAACCCCGAAGGATCGGCATGATGCTTGAATGCATCACTAGAGAGTTACTCACCAGTGTTGCATTCATGCATCATGACGATATAGGGCCTGATGCATGAATGCACTATATGGCCCTTAGAGGACCAACTACAGACAAAAGGAACCCCCTGTACTGGGGGTGAACTACAATGACCTTATATCAGAATAATGCACACATTGGGCTGCCACCTTTCCATCTAATGGGGTCATTTTGCAATATTTGTTGTCATGATTCAGCAATTCAGTAATGTGAAATAACTTGCCGGCATCGTGGCACCATGACACATTTTATCAATGTCAGGATCGGCATGATACCAGGGTGGCATTCGTGCGTTATCATGACAAAAGGGATTAAATAAATGGCTGGAACAGTTTTCTATTGAGAACATCAGCATAAAGGACCGCGCCCGATACGCAATAACATAATGTAAATTGTCCATTTGTAGCACGAGTACATTACTGAGTAGTTCATGTGTGTATACAACATTACCAGAGGTAATATCCTCCTACTAAATGTAAAGAGGATTGTGTATAAACAGTGGTTAGGTAATTCCATACACTTGATTAGATGGGTGTGGCTAAAGGATGTCAGTGTGTCAAATATAGTCAGTACAGCCTTGTTTTATCACCATCAGCTGCCCCACCCACTTCTCTAACTACAAATATTTCACAACCGGTCTAGGTAGTTTAACATCCCATTAACTAATGCAGAGGAGACTTTCTCAAGTTTAAGCTTTTCACAAGGATAATCGTGTACAGGCTGATCGAATCTATGAGTCGAGCTTAAAAAGTTTAACTTTGTTATTTTGAGAGAAGCATGCTTTCATGTGTAGGAGCAGAGGTCGTCTAGAACTATAGTAAACAGCTAAAAACAGAACGTATCATTTAAAACAACTACCATAATGAGCTGTTTAAATGCAGTACTGCCCTTTGTTGCAGGGCCGGAAAGCCCTCTTTAATTGCTTGATACATCTAAAGAGCGCACCTTTGTAGTGCCAAGTCATATGGCAAGGTTTATAATAACATTATTATTAGCATAGCATTATGTATATCTATATCTGAGTCAGATACATCGAGGCTTATATCATTGTGTGAATACTGTCGTCAGGTCTACAAGACACCAATTATCACTTACACAAACTTATCCCAGATAAATGGCATAAGTACCGTATATAAGTATACTAACTATAGAAACTTCTTGTACCGGTGATAAGAAAGTCTTTTTCAGATATATAATACTAAACTGATCAGTAGCATACAGGTCTATCTTTTAGTAGTAAAACAAACACTGGTCTTTGTTACAGATTTATTACACATCAGTATTATTATTCTTGATACACCGAAAATTGTACGGGGAATGACCACACCCCGGATTGCGGAAGGTTGATCGTACTTAATGAAGAAGCAATAAACAACTATTAACTTGAACTTGAACTTGACCTTAAAGAAAGAAGAGGTATTGTCACGGGGTAACAGATACATAGAATATATACATATTCCTGCTGTAATAGGCAATTAGAGTGGTACATCGCCCAATGCTACACAGAGACAAATATCAGAGTCACCCAATGTCGCCAATACTACTCTCATACAAGGGTCAGGCACTGCTGGACTATAATAGATGGGTCAAGGGCCATTCTAGTGAGGGTCAGGCTAGGCTGGACATTCAATAACAGGCTGGACTTTGGCAAACTTGCTTGAAAGTCTGGCCATGCTGGATCCTCATGGCATAGTCTGGCAATGCTGGACTCTTGCAGGCTGAACGAGACTCTTCCCAGAGTCCAGCATTGCCAGACTCTGCCATGAGGATCCAGCATGGCCAGACTTTCAAGCAAGTTTGCCAAAGTCCAGCCTGTTATTGAATGTCCAGCCTAGCCTGACCCTCATTAGAATGGCCCTTGACCCATCTATTATAGTCCAGCAGTGCCTGACCCTTGTCTGAGAGTGGTTTAGGCGACATTGGGTGACGCTGATATTTGCCTCTGTGTACACTCCAGATGCTAACCAGCATCACCAATATGGTCACTAACAAGCTCTATCTCAATCCTGCCACAAAAACCACTTAACTCTAGCCACTTTTTTCAATTTCTCTCTTTCCTCTTTTTCCCTGCTCTCGTTTTAAAGCAGCATCCTTCCTGCGCCACTTAAGGGGCTTGTTCCGGGGACCGCTCCCTCATAAAAAGGGTACTGACATTTCATGGCCAGCCAATAGCAAAAGGACGGCCAATTAATGTGAGGTTATGCATAACCAATCACACTATTACAGCTTCAATGGACGAGGTCGGCCATTCTGGCCAAGCGATCCGATTAATCATAGTTGGGTGAGGCGGGATCTGCATTTAAATGGTGTTTTTGTGTTAGTGAGGTGAGGGGTGGTAGTGTTGAGAATGTTGTTATGGGATTTGGGGTTGGGTAGAGGCCCAGAGGGAGGTGAGGGAATTGAAGGGTTGAATTGAGGGTGGTCGGAAATTGATTTGAGAGCTAATTGAAGATCTGAGCATTAAGCTCAGCCCCCAATTCACGAAACTATTTTTATCTGCTTGAAGCATTCAATTTAGCTCAAGCAGATTCCAGTTCATGAAATATCATCATTTGCTTGAAGACCCAAGCAGATGGCTGATCTGTTTGTGTTTTCAAGCAGATCAGCCATCTGCTTGACTTCTCAAGCAGAAGCTAAACAGTTCAGGTACTTTCCTATATATAAGCTTCTTTGTGAACCACAACTTTCAAAAAGCTGAGCTTGAGCTAGACTTAGCAGATGGGCTCTACTTGAGCTTGCAGCTTCAAGATCATGTTTCATGAACTGGGGCCAGCTTTGACCGAGATGATCTGTGCAGACATTAGGTTTCACATCCACTACATGCAGACCTACTTTAATACATGCTTTAACCCTTTAAGGGCCGTATAGTACATCGATGGGGTTGATGAACTAATGCATGATACGCTTAGTCGTAATGATGCATGAATGCAGCCCTGGCGAGTAACTCAGCAGCAGCTTTTAGAGCTTTTAACAATTTCTACTGAATGGTATGTCAAAATCGAAATAGCCATAAAATATGTAGTTTGCAACTTTACCTAAGTGCATATAGTTCAAACTCTACTAGTTAGACCCAACTAGTGTCGTTACGGCTGTCGGCGGCCATCTTGGATTGTCTGCGCTGGTTCCTGTCGTGCTGACCTTCGCTGGTTAATGAGCAGCAGCTGTTGCTGGTTACCCGGTTTCCGCTGGTTGTGTAGAGTTAACCCTGCATTGGGCACAGAACGCTTTAATGGAGTACCCCCATTTGTCAAAATCAGGGATTATCCCCAAATGATGCATGAATGCGACCCTAGTGTGTAACTCGCCGTGCCTCATTGATGCATCATGCAGATCATGGATTGATACCCTCCCAAAGGCTTGGTATCAAGCCTATATGCAGCCCTGGTCAGTTAAATCACTTCATGATGAGAAATGGAACAGTACATTAAAGCACAGTATGTCCCTTAAAGGCTCAACCCTTTAAGGACTGCATGATGCATTAATGCATCATGCATTTGGTCGTCATGATGCATGAATGCAGCTCTGGCAAATAACTCACCAGTGCTGCATTCAAGAATCATGCCAAACCTAGACACTCCCAAAGAGTTGGCACAATGCACCAATGCAACACTGGCGAGATACTCGCCAGGGCTGCATTGGTGCATCTTAATGACAAATGTCATCTTATAGCTACATGCCGTCCTTAAAGGGTTAACGAGCGGCACCTGTAGGCACCAGCTCAACACCTGTAGATACAGGTGTAACAACATCAGCACCAGGGGAGGGGGGGGGGTGCTCACAACTGACATATGGTAACCCGGGGGAGGGCTGCTCATAGCAAGAGGGAGTCGATTCATGAAGGCTTCTGTAGCTTATAATCCAAAGGATAAGTACATACAAGGCCTTTATTTCTTATAACTCTTTAGAGATGTCACTAGAGGATAACATTTGTTGTTATGATGCACCAGTGCAAGCCCAGTGATTAACTCGCAAGCGCTGCATTGTTGCATCATGCTGAGCCTTCGAGAGTGTCTCAACCCTATAGCCGTAGGGTCAGGGTGATGCCTGAATGCATAATTGAAGTGATAAGTAGCTATTACTAGGCATAAGACAGGCGGTTGTATTTGATAATGTGCATGTAATCAAGACTAATAGAAATATTCAATAGAACATTAGGGAATATGTATTTCACACTGATTTGGACCGCTTCACTTTTAGACCTATTTTGTATGGTAATCGGGGCCACTTAAAGTTGACGATTTAAAAAGCTGTGGGTATGAGGATCAAAGCCCTGAGACATCATACCTTCTATAATCGGCTAAAAGGCCATTTCTGGCTTCCATGTGTCATGTGCTTTCTCCTGGAGCAGAGATTATAGGTCAGGAACGTGTTTCAATGCCCTCGACAAGTATTACAATGTACAAAAATAACAATAGAAAGTGTATTTTTATCGCCTCCTCACCAATTCAGAAACGCTGGGAGTGATATCTTAATAACTAGGTCAGTGGTTTCTTGTCATGTGACCTCATTTCTCACTGTTAACTCATTTCATGTGGCTCATTTCGAGCAACTCATATTTTCCCGGCCACATTTTCTCGGCTGCCCAAAACCATGCGCTCATTATAGGGCCCCAGACGGGGGGTAGCTGTGTCGCTTGTCGATTTTAAGAAATGCCAATGTCCCTTGTCGATTTTAAGAAAAGGGTCTTGTCCCTTGTCACTGACACTCTAAAAATGTCACTAACCCTCATGTCACTTGTCGATTTTAAGGAATGGCCATGTCCCTTGTCAATCCTAAGGAATAGGCCTTGTCGCTTGTCACTAGGGTCATGTCGATTTGTCGATTTGACCTGTCTGGGGCCCTCATTATCGCCTCAACACTAATTGCTTTGCGGAGATGCTTTCCTACAGCGAATCAACACCGACACGCAATTGATGATGGTATAATGGGACATTTTCCAGATAGCGAGAGCGCCGCACTGCGCATGCTCAGAACGTGTTTTAACTATATCCGGTAAGTATACGTCATGGCATGCCGATTCCCGCGCCAAAAGTTAAAAGTTCAGGAGGCCTAAACCTAAAACTTTCCTCAGGTGTAAGAGAGAGTCCTATCTGGGAAAGCGCCATGCTGTCATCACAGTAACGGCAACTAGGCAACAGGGGACGTCTCCAAACTACAAATTGATACAATTTGATACATTTACATTGTTGTGACGTCTTCAATGATGACGCAGAGTTGCAAGGCCAGGGCATCCCTGGCACAGATGGATACAGATCCTACAAGCTGACTGGAAGTTGCGTTTACAAAGCTCTAAAACAGTAGCTAAATATCTGAAATGGTGAGTTTATGATTAAGATTTGTTTTCATTTTTGGGTGTTTGAGATCGAGATTCAAATAGATCCCCAGATAGAATCAATTTGTCGCCGTAGATTTAAAAGTATGAGAGAGGGACCAGGCAAGAAGCCCGGGCAAGAAGCAAGTCCAAGTTGTAAAAACCGAGCTGGTGACCTGAGGCCGGGATGTTTTCTAGGTGACTTTTCGACCTGGTAGATCTAGTTCTGTCACATAACCCAGCCTGCACGTTGTTACTTCATATTTGCCCCTGTGACAAGCTGTGTACATGGAGGTACATGCCCGGGGGTACATGCCATGGGACGGCATGGGGGGGGGGGGGGGAAGTCATGCAGGGGCAGGGCAATGGCCCTAGGCCTAGACCCCTAAATTTGACAAGGCGACCTGTCCTGGACTATTTTAGGGTTAGTGCATGGGACAGGAGATGGCCTAATGACATGGCACATTGACCATTTCTTAAAATCGATATTGCGACATGACCATTTCTTAAAATCACCATAAGACATAGGCCTAGGACTCCCCCACCCCAACCCCGACGGGGGGCTACTCCCTCAGTATTGGAACTTATGTGTGAACATGATTCCAAGGGAAGGGGTACAGTATGTTTTTGGACCCTTGGAAAAGGTTTGGGAAATTCTGGAGGAAAAGGGGTGCATTTTTGGGTGTCATGACACCAAGAACTTTTACTCTAACGGTACCGGTACCTTTCTCAATACCCGGGAGGGGGGGCTATTAAATATACAATATATTATCATATTGCATAAAAAAAACATTGAGGTCCTTTAAGCCTACTTTTCATGTGTTTTTTTTTCTGAAACTTTCCTAGGTCTCCCTTGATTAGGGTATGGTTTTTAGCTCGATTTAGCAAAAAGTGCTTTTTGGTTGATTTGTCCCCCGTGATTAGAGTACCAAATTTAACACATAGTTACTGTAGAAACGATAGGGAGTCCCCCCTGCCCCCCCCCCCCCCCCCTTCCATCAAGGGCCCAAGGGCAGGGGGCGACAACTGCATTAGCCTTGATTAGGCCACACTTTTTTTTATTATATGGGTTACGGGCCCGCCGCACTGGGAATACCAAAAAGCGGAATCAAAATAAAATTTGGATTTTACACCTTTTTTTTATTCCCTCCGATGTGTACTGAGAAAGAAATTTAGGAAAAAAACTAAAAGATATATGGTATGATATACAAATGGAAAGCTAAAATCAACAGGAAAAGAACTATTTACCTTTCATTTAGGCAACATAGAACTTCAAAATGTTCTCTATGACTGCAGGGGGTCCCCCCTCCCCTTGAGGTCAAGATGTCACCGAAATTAGGGACCCCAGGTCGAAAAGTCACATTTTTAGACCATTTATGGTTTAACTAAATTGGACCAGAAGTCGCCAGGTCGCTTTAATTATTGTACAAGGTCGCCAGGTCGCTTCTGCATGTATGGTAGTATGATACTATTTGTGGGTCATATCACATTTTAACTAATAAGCACCCTCTCCCTAATTTTCTCTTAATATTCCTCCGATTTTGTTACTGTTTTCGAACATGTATGTGACATGGTGCACTTCATACCTATGCAGGTTTAAGGTGAAGCCCAGTTTGAAAGCATTGGGGTGATTAAAACCGTAGGGCCAGTAGGGAGTAACTTATAAAAATGAATCTTTGAGGCGAAAATTTTCATTTAAGATATTTATTTTAAGTGCCCAGGGTGCTTTTTACGTTGAATACAGTACATATAGACTAGCTATGCTAAAATAATACCCCTTATATCACCTAGTTTTGCTTATGTAGAACAGACTAGCACAGCCAGAGAAAATGAGTGTCAAGTGTTTGGCATGTTCAAATACAGACAGGCGGAATGAATGCCCCCCCCCCCCCAATGTTTCCAATGATGGGGGGGGGGGGGGGGGGAATGTCCCTGTTGATTACTTTTGAAAAGTACCCATGTTGGCCTGGCCAGTTTGAGAAATGCCATGTCCCATGTCACTTTCATCTCCTCCTGTCACATGTCACCATTAAAAGTTCCAAAAATGCATGCCAAAATTGTGCTGTTGCATTCAGTGGTCCAGACCCATATCGCTGCTAGCACACTGCGTAAGAATTACATCATTACTATAGCGGTGCTAGCTGGGATATAATCTTAGACTTTTGGCTAGGCCCTATAGATCTGGAATATATCTGGGGGTTGTCTGTTGGTTACCCTGGATTCTATAAAAATGCCGACAAACACATCAATTCAACAGATCTAGTCAAGTCCCCATATAATGACATGCCCTAGAAATACGAACCCCTTAGCTTTAAAGGCTAGGCTATGCCTAGGCCTACATTACATCTATAATTTTAGAAACAATTGAGGTACCGTATTCGATGTAATAAGCCCCCTCCCCCTAATAAGCGCCCCCCCCTTTTTTTTAGGGAATTTTCAGATTTCCCAATTTTGGAGACAATTAAACTCTTAAGTACTTAAAACGCCATAAAAATAATTTTATAGGCGCCAAGGGCGCTTATTACTTCGAATGCGGTATTACATAGAGGGCTTGAATTTGATTGTTTTGCTTTTTCTCAAGACTGCTATCTTTTTCGACCACCACTGCTGATATCAAAGATTTAACCAATTTGGACATCTCCTGCAATTCCTGGCATGGTCCTCCTTTCTAATATGTGCCTCTACATGGGTAAAAATCGACACAGGCGACACGGCGACACGCCCCTTTTAAAAATCGACACGGGCGACATGGCCCTTTTAAAAATCGACTGACATAGTCATCATTATAATGCCCTTGTATATGTTATACACATAAAAATCGACACAGTGACACGGCCCTTTTGTTAAAAATCGACACGGCGACACGGTCAATACTGAGGGGACCCATGTAAGGTCACTAATATGGCCACCCCTCCCCCCTTCCCATCGGCGGTAATACATAAACTAGAATCTAGATTCAGTAATACCTATATTAATCATAAACATCCAAACATACCATGGGAACTTTGATTTGAATTGTTTAACCGGTACAGACAGCATCGTAAGTAAAGAAACCCTGTCACCCTTTTCTCCTCACCTCCATCATTATGTGTCACACTCAGATAAACACCCCCTCACGGCCACCATGACCCATATTTTAGGTAGGCGGGTTCAACACTAGTGGGGAAACGAAATAAGGTCCCATTTGATTTTTGATTTAATGGTTTTATTAATGTTGACAAAACAGTTAAGGTTGTTTCCCTCAACCTTAGGCTTTTCGATGACAAATCTATGTATACATTCTACCAATGTTTGAAACGTCATTCTTTTTGGAGGGGGGGGGGGGAGGCAGGGGAGAAAAAGGCCTACTTAGAGGTATGTTAGCAGTAATTCATCCTCGATTTTAGTTATTCATGTGGTAATCTTCCCATAAATATGTTTGCAACATTTTAGATCTTTTTGGTAATGAGATATGCATTACAGGTAGGCCTATAGAAACACATGGTCTGTGGTATTCCAACAAACAGTCCTTGAGTCAATCAAACTATTTTTCTCTAACTTTCAGATCACACCGTACACGCCATAATGGCTCCTGAGACGGCCCCCTGTTTCCTACACCTTGAGGACTAACAAGGGATATTGAACACTCTTCGTGCAGAATATGTATGGTTGTGTCTTGCCAATAAGACTACCTGGCACCTTATTTTAGAAACAACTGAAGCACACACAGATTTAGGCTTATAAGCCTGTCATATACCAAGTACAGTATTGAGAATATACGTCATGTAATGCATATCAAGAAGGACATAGACAAACTAAGAAGAGGTCATATTTTAACGACAGTCTCACTGAAATTTGTCACCTTGGACATGGGAGGGCAACACTTTTTGGCTGCCCCACTGATGGATCTGAAATAGTTCTTGTGGGTGACCATTAATTTTTGATCTGAAATATAACTTGAGTTCGGGTAAGGCAAAAATTTAGTCAAAATGAGTTGACAAAAGGTGCACATTTATGTAAAGGTGAAACTTGTACTGTTTATTCCCTGACCTATATGATCGACATTGTTGATGGACTAGACACGCATGTGTGCCATAAGCCCCTATATTGTGAAAAAAAAACACAAGAGAATTGTATGTATGAAATAAAAGCTAAAAGTAGTAAAACAAGACTCCTTCTCAGGATGATTTTGAAACAAAATTTTCAATTCAATGAATACCGATAGTAGTTTTTCTTTGTATGATATGTTGTTGAAAGATGGACAGCATTGCATAAATGTATTTAACTTTGAGAGTCTATCGACACCATCAAAAGTTAATGAGGGGCAGTCAGTGGGGGCAGTACCGGTATGGTGGGTTTGGGAAATTCCTGCGGGGGCATGGGAGATACCTTGAAGATGGGGTGTTGAAAAAAGTACACTTTAATATACGTCCTGGGGCCTTTGAAGCATAGCAATGCACAGGCTTTTACGCTGAAAACAGATGAAATAGGTCCCCCCCCCCCCCTTTAAGGTTTCAACATTATTTAACAACAAGGCTAGGGTTAGTGGGATTTTGGGCGAGTATCCCTGTTTGAACTATTGTAACATATATGGAGTGTTCATTTATCATTCACTGGGGAAGTGGGGGGGGGGGGGACTTAGACCCCTATCAAGTTAAGTAGGTCTATCCCCCTTTTCAGCAAACCCTGTGCGTTACTATAGTTCAAAGGGGCAGGGGGCGAAATTTTCGTTGCGCTCTAGAGGGGAGGGGGGCAGAATATATGTTTGTGCCTGAAAATCGGAGAAAGCCCCGCAAGGATGTTATAAATGTCATGGAAAATTGAGATATTTGTCATTGAATGTCATGGAAACGTCATGAAATTTCAATCTGATATTTTTGTGGGAACCCTGCTCTTACTAAATATCATCTGTAACTTCAGTGTTCATTGCCGGGGTTGTATACTTTTACTGCTCTGCTCCTCCCCCTCCTCACACCTTTTAGGGAGTGTTCATTCATTAATCACAGGGGGGTGGTGAAAACTTTTTACGTCCCCCCCACCCTCGAGAGCGCGTGGAATGTTTTGTCCCCCCCCCCCCCCCATCACTGAAGGCGGCGAACATTTTTTCGCCCACCCCCCTTTGAACTATAGGCACGGGTTTTTTGCTAAAAAGGGGCTAAATATTTTACGCCCCCCCCCCCCCTTCAGGAGGGGTCAGAAATTTTACGCCGCCCCCGCAACCCACCATCCCCCCCTGTAACTAATAAATGAACACTCCCTTAGCAGGATAAAAATTCATCAAAACACCACCCTTTTGACAGGATAATCCCTAAGCTCCCTTTTCGTGGGACATAACTTTGAATTGGTCAAAATCAACCCCCTATTGTCAGAGTAGGCCTACTCTAAATTGGCCAAAATTGTGGACTCCTTTTAGTGCGATAGGCCTAACCCATGAATTGGCCAAAATTGGACACTTGGTTAGATATTCTAGGCCTAAGGGACTAGTGGTCATTATTTATCTTGGGGGGGGGGCTGAGTTTGGGAGGGGAGGGGCTAAAAAATGATGTTTCTGGCATTGCTACAGTTCAAAGAGGGGGAGGGGAATTCCGACCTGTGTTGATGGAGGGGGGATGGGGGAGGGGGGCAGAAAAAATTTGACCCATTTCGGGTTGGGGGCCGGAATGATGTTTGCAAGCTTGTGCAAAAATCCACCAACCCCCCCCCCCCTTGTTAGATAATAATCACTCCCTCAATCACATAGCGCACCCCAAAATGGCCCATTGGCTGGGACCCCTTTCCCAATTTTTTGGTTATGCACATAGCTAGGGCCTACTATACAGCATAGGCTTAGGAAGTGTTTATTTATAAATTACAGGGGGGG